>OX243819.1:8201527-8371859 GCA_945859605.1 Lumbricus rubellus
AAGAATTTAATTATGTATGCACAATTGAAAACAATCCCGCCGCGAAGATTCTCGCTGATCTTTCTTTTGACGGAAGGGACGTAACACTTGAGGTCGACACAGGAACGGGTGTCACATTACTTACACGAAGAGACTGGCAAACGATAGGATGTCCTGTCCTGACACCTACAAAACTACAATTTAGATCATACAGTGGTCATAAATTAAGAGTTTTGGGTTATTTTGAAGCCACAGTCACTTATGATGGAAAACATTATCATTCAATGCCATCATATGTAGTTGATAGCAACCGCATGTCGTTGTTGGGAAGGACGTGGTTGGATCGTATGCACCTCGATATTGGACGATGTCGCAGAGAGGAAGAGATCCGGAATCCGATTGACATCAACGAAGTCAACGACGACAAGATGGTGAAAGAGATTGTGCAGGAGTTCTCATCTCTGTTCGACGGATCCCTTGGTTGCATTAGAAACACAGAAGTAAGGTTACAAATCGATCCGAATATCAATGTTCGAAAATTTTGGCCTGCAAGACGGATACCTTTTGCACTGGAAAATAAAGTCGAAATGGAACTTAATCGAATGCAACAAGCTGGGGTAATAGAAAAAATCCAGGACGACATCTCAGAATATGCATCACCAATAGTGGTCGTTTCGAAACGTAGCACTGATGCGATCCGGATATGTGGTGACTTCAAAGTATCAGTAAACAGGGCACTACGCACGGAACATTATCCATTACCACGAACGGAGGATCTGTTCGCCAAACTCGGTCGTTGCAAATATTTCACAAAGTTGGACTTATCGGAGGCATATCATCAAATACGAATCGACACCCATGCACAGAAACTGCTCGTCATCAATACACCAAAAGGGCTGTATCGATTTTTACGAATGCCCTTCGGCATTGGTCCAGCACCGGCAAAGTTTCAGCGGATAATTGGACAAGCTTTTGTCTGGAATTTCGGGAGTCGTGTGTTCGTTGGATGACGTGTTGATTGCATCGGAATCGCTGGATACCCATTTGAAAACATTACGACAGGTGTTTAAACGATTTCTCGATGCTGGAGTTCGATTGAGTTTAACCAAGTGTGTGCTCCGTTCCAAATCAGTACAGTATTTGGGTCACATGGTTGACGAAGACGGCTTGCACACCGCACCATCCACAATCAAAGCGATTATAAACGCACCGGAACCGAGTAATGTTGGACAATTACGAGCATTTCTCGGATTAGTTAACTATTACGGCAAGTTTGTGGACGACCTGTCTACACTATGCTCACCACTCTATCAGTTGCTACGCAAGGATATCAGTTGGCAGTGGAGTGATGAACAACGAACAGCCTTTGAAACTTTGAAGCGAATCTTGTCCAGTCCTCCTATTATATGCCACTATGATCCTAGTTTACCGATTGGACTCGCAGCTGACGCATCCAGCTATGGTGTCGGGGTGTCACTGTTTCATACGTTTCCTGATGGCAGTGAACGACCAATTGCTTACGCTTCGAAGACATTAAATTCGTCACAACGTAATTACGCCCAAATCGAGAAAGAAGCTTACGGAATTATATTCGGAGTTTCTAAGTTCAAGCAATATTTGTATGGCCGAAGATTTACGTTGGTGACCCATCACAAACCATTAGTAGCACTATTTGGTCCAGATAAACCTATTCCAGACCGCGCTTCAGCTCGAATTCAACGCTGGGCATTGACATTGATGGCATATTCTTATGACATTCGCTATAAGAACACCTCAGAACACGGCAATGCTGATGGTTTATCCAGGCTTCCATTGGTGGCGGAAGACGATGATGTTGATATTTTTGATATTGATGAACTCTGTGCACCTGAATTTTCTCACAAGCGACTGGCAGAGGAAACTAAGAGGGACGCAACTTTAGCCACCGTACGCCGTTACCTAGAAGGAAGTTGGCCAGCAGATAGACCTGCATCACTGGACGCGTTCTACATTCGGCGTACAGAACTATCTATCGAGGATGGCTGTATTTGTTGGGGATCCCGAATGATCATTCCACGATCAATTCAAAGTGACATCCTCACAGAACTCCATCAGGGTCATCCAGGCATGACACGAATGAAGAGCCTAGCACGTTCGTTCGTCTGGTGGCCAAATATGGACATTGAAATCGAGAGAGTTGTCCGCACCTGTCAACACTGTCAATCAGTTCAGGCAGAAGCACCACAAGCATCTGTTCATCCATGGGAATTTCCTGAGAAGCCGTGGTACCGGTTACATATTGACTATGCCGGACCAACACATGGTCATATGTGGTTAGTCTGCGTGGATGCACGGACTAAGTGGGCTGAAGCAATACCAGTAAAATCAGCGACATCTGCGGTGACTGTCCACATTTTACTATCCCTGATAGCCCGATTCGGAGTGCCTTCACAGATAGTTTCGGACAATGGTACACAGTTTACCAGTGGTGAATTTCAGCAATTCTGTAAAAGATTCGGCGTACAACACATACAGACTTCCCCTTATCATCCACGCTCAAACGGTGAAGCAGAACGTTTTGTGAGAACTCTAAAGGAGGTTCTGGGGACAAAGGAAGTGACATTTGAAGTTTTGATGTATCGCGTACATCGATTCTTGTTGTCCTATCGCAATACGGCACACGCGACAACTGGTGTTTCACCGGCACAAATGCTTTTCAACCGACGAGTACAAATGCCTTTAGATTCCATGCGCCTCAGACCAGAGGACCGGGTACGCAAATCACAAGAAGGTCAAGCAAACCCAGTGTCCAAGGATCGAACTTTTCGTTCGGGCGATCATGTGTGGGCGCGAGATTATCGGAATCAAGGAAAGTGGCTTGACGGAACAATATTGCAGAAAACCGGACCACTATCATATCGCGTTCAGGTTGGTTCCAAAGTTTGGCGTCGACACATTGACCAACTGATCACACGAATGGAAGAAGATCAATCAGAACCAGAACCGACAATTGGTTTTCATAACAACATACCGTCAGTGTCCCATCAATTCAATTGGACACCGCATCAGTTCCAGTCTACCGTCGGTACCAAATCAATTCCAGAAACACTAATTAATCCTGGTACAGTTGAAACCAACATATCTCGTCAGATGCATTCACCTGGACTAGAATACAGGACGGAGGATTTCCCAAGCGTGATTGAACCGAGAGTTGTTCGAGAAGGAATACCAGGATGCCAAGTACCAATCTCGTTTGACAGATGACATAGGAACCGTACCAAACCTTGTTTTTCGTCGTTCTGGAAGAGATCATAGACGTCCAGAACGTTTAATTGAGGAAATCTAAACATATTATCTGTTTTGCTTCACAATAGCTGATATTTTAAGCGGAAGGGTGTTGGATATCATGTATTTAATAGGTTGACATACTTACTTACATACTTACTTTAGTTTAACGCACAGTTCTCGTGCAACATCCGGGGATCCGGAGTTAAGTTGATTTATGTTTTGATACATTGATCGTTGATTCAATAAATGTTGAAGTATTAAAACTGAATATACAACACTGATCATTGGTTTACAAAATAATGTCTGTAGGCCCTACTTTACATTTGAAAAACAAGACGTATAGTCTAACGTCAAGGCATGCATGGCTTTGCTCGTTTGTCGTTTGATCTTATTTTAAAAAATGAATGATGTGTTCAATATATATATATTTGCAACTGGTATTGGTGATTCGTGATTTGATAAACGTAGAAAAAGAAAAGATATGGTTCAGGGCTTCATCGTGTCGAAAAGACAGAAATATGCGTATACGTGTTGACAGTAAACCTTATCCTTGCAGTCTGGATGGAACGAAACACGTTTGCTGTGTTGAAGACAAACTTAAGTCGCTGACCACCCACAGAGGTATTTTAGTTCTGATATCAATGCATCCTTCACTCGTGTTTTGGAGGTGATTGTGATATGTGCCATTATAGGCAAAGTTCACAAACGGTTAGAACTCAGAATCAATGACGTCTCCGACATCAGGTGCCTCCTGCATTCGTTTGCATCGTCAAAGTTTCATGGCTGGGCAAACTGTATACATCCTGCGACGCTTAGGCCTAAGGCATATTCGGGTATTCTATAGATTCATTTGTTCAACTGTGAAACCAGAAGAGTCTGTGGTCGGGATTGCCAGCGGCATCGACTGCCGAGTATCTCTAAGTCAATTATATATCCCTCAGATGCGCACCACATGTTTCACAGCAGCAGATGTGCATGGAGAACAGAGGTTTGTCATGATCACCAATTGTACAGTCGAGTAACAACGGTCATGTGTGCAATAAGTGCGCTCATTATTCATCCTTGACGCCGAAACGTATACACTCACCAAAAACGTGGAACAGACTGCGTCAAGGCAGTTGCGACACTAACCAAACATTGCTGCTGCTGCTGCTGCTGCTACTGCTGCTGCAACTAATCGCCCTTCCGACATTAAATGCCATAAATTGCTATTTATGTCCACTGAACATCGTCAGCATTATAACTGCATGCCGTCAACGTGTATGTGCATGCAAGCTCATTTTATGGCCTGTTCGCTGTGATAAAAGCATGCTGCGGCATGCTGAACAATTCATGTTGCATGCTGTGCATGTCCAACTCTAGAATAGTAGAATTATATGATGCACTTAAACTGACTGTTGAGTTACAATGCAGATTGGTTTCTTACAAAGGGATTTTATAGGCATACATGAGACTTAACGATTGAATAACGATGCCAAGTATAGGCCGATAGCCTATTAGGCCTATACCTATACCTTTTCTTTAAAGGAAGTAGGGCCTGCATGATATGGGTTTGGAAACAGTGACCCATAAAATGGATGAGAAGTGCATAAGTTCACGGTGAAAGACCAATGTGTGTCTGTGGCTATTTTTCGCCATAAATAATATTACTTTATGGACGCATGGTTGGATGTTAAATGCAGTTAATCGGAACAAATGTACATCCTTTGACTGTCGTGGTTGCAATTTATCACAATCACCTCATCCCCTGTCCGAGCTGCATGTCTCTCCTCTGAACAGACAATATCCTCTCTGATTGGCGTATGCATCAATGGCATCAGCAACTCTGGCGTAATCTTCAGTATGATATGTATAACCAGCTTGGAGACTGCAGAAGATATCATATAGCAGATAAGCAGGAAAGCGATAACGGTCAATTTCTCTGTTTAGTATCTGGCCTTATAGCCTTAGTGAAAGATATAATATATATATATAGATCTATATATATAATATACAGTGCACACACTCTCCCTAAGTAACGCACTGAACACATAGAGAACGGGTATATATGTGATGCTTTTGTATATATGCCCATCAAATAAAGGTCTATAACTCTATATCTTAGATGTAGATAGATATAGAGATAGTTAAGGACAAAGTACATAGACTCATAAATAAAACGTTTCTATTTTTTATCATTGATTATAACCACGCATAGGCCTACGTCTCTTTTGCGAGGTGCTTCGGGCGTGCGATTTAAGCATCAGGATATATACAGGGTGCGCCAAAAAAAAGACCCCCCCTAGGTTTTTGCCACTATCTTGGCCAAAATTAAGAATTTTCGAATGAAATTTTACAGGCTTATAGACAATTCATATTTACATATGATGGCCAGATTTCATCAAAATATTTCAAACAGAACAAAAGTTATGCCACTTTTAGGGAGGTCACCCTCCGTTTTTTGACGTTTCAAAAACGAAACGCAATCTTTTAAGGTTTTTTGCAAATATCTTGGCCAAAATTTAAAAAATCGAAATGAAATTTTACAGGCTTATAGACAATTCATATCTACACATGGTGGCCGGATTTCATCACAATATATAATACTGAACAAAAGTTATGCCACTTTTAGTGAGACCACCCACCGTTTTTTGACGCTTCAAAAACGAAACGCAACAAAAAGTGACAAAAACACGATTTTTTAAGTCTCATCACAAATAACTGTTGTCAAATGAACTTGGTAGTGTTTCCCAACTTGTGTTCAATGTGCCCACCACCCGTGCCAAAACTTATTTTGAGTCTCTATGAAGAGTTCTTGATGGACCTGTTGATTATCTGACAGATTCATTATTATTTCTTATTTTAAGAATTTGATTGTCATCTTGCTAAGTGACTTCTCAGTGACGTGCAGCTACGCTGGTACCCTGTTTCTTTTTTAAATAGTAATAATAATGATCATCTGTCAATATCAAGGCTATTTGATAATAATTATTTGAGATGAGACTTAATAAAATCGTGTTTTTGCTGCGTTACGTCTTTGAATTGTCAAAAATTGGGGGGTGGCCTCACTAAAAGTGGTATAACTTTAGTTGTTTTGGAAATATTTTGATGAAATCTGACCATCACATGCAAATATGAATTGTCTTTAAGCCTGTGAAATTTCATTTCGATATTCCCACTTTTGGCCAAGATATTGGCCAGAATATTTAGATTGAATTTTTAGTAATTTTTGTTGCGTCGCGTTTTTGAATCGTCAAAAAACGGTGGGTGACCTCCCTAAAAGTGGTATAACTTTTGTTCTGTTTGAAATATTTTAATAAATCCTGGCCATCTGGTGTAAATATGAATTGTCTTTAAGACGGTAAAATTTCATTTGGAAATTCTTACTTTTGGTCAAGATATTGGCAAAAATCTTAGGGGGGTCTTTTTTTTTGGCGCACCCTGTAGACGTCCGCACAGCCACACTCATACGTTTATACATACATATAATATATAGGGCATATAGGCCCTACACATAATATATAGATCCATATATATTTTTATATATAAATATACAAAGACTAGAGACCATATAGGCTACGCATAGGAAAAAGGATACAGGAAGAGTGAAGATAAGTTTTAAAAAGAGAAGAAAGAAAGAGAAGGAACAACTGACGAAGTAAATAAACGATGTTTGTAGATTATGTGCAGAATCAGTTCAATGGTTATAGACGATGATGATGACGATGACGATGACGACGACGATGATGATGATGACGACGATGATGACGACGACGATGATGATGACGGCGACGACGTTTATCTGTTCGATTGTCGACTAATCGAATCCACACAACATCGATCACTACCGTCAACTGGGGTAACTTTGATAGTTTTTGGCATATTTGGTTTCATAAATGGAACTTTTTAAAAATATTTTTCTGCTTTTTTTGCTTTATTGTACCAAATGATGTCTTGTGATTGCGATGAAACTCAATTTTATTTTTTTAAAGTATGCCTGGTATATTTTTTTAAAGCCCAAAGAGTTATCATTGTAACCCCAGGGGGTGGGGTTACTTTGATACTTTTTTACTTTTCAATATGTTATCAAATAAGGACCTAATAGGGGCTACTTTGATAACTTTCTTCAGTTTTAAAAAAGAAACACGTATCCCCAACCATCTGGGGATCCAAAAAAGTCCATAACTGCATTACTGACCATTGAGAGGATATCCCCCAAAAATTTTCCCATTGTCAAAGGGACGACATATTTCAAAAGTTTCTATCAGTTTCTTTTAATTCATAACTTTACTGGTGACATTTTAAAACTGGAATTGCTGTCTGTTGTTTTCTGTAGGCTTCTGTAGTTCTTCAACAATGCATTATATGGAACTGCAGTGTCAATATCAGCTTCATTGTCAGTAAATTTGAAATAATTGCTTCCGGGTTGTTTCTTCACAAATTGCACTTTCAGAGGTTTTCTTCTTGGTTTTACATCAAGAATTTTGACAATGTAGTTGAGATAAACTTTCTTTCCTTCATACTTCACAACAGTCCATTGGTCAGGTCCATAGGCTACTGGGACTTTATGGCGACCACTGGTGATTCATTGTCGGCCCCTGCCGAGTCATACGAAGTACGGGTAGTACATGTACTACTATCTTGGTATGACACTGATCCACCACTTTCAGAATCGGAGGATGGTTCTACCTCTTGAACTTTACGTCATTTCGCTGGTACTGGTACCAGTACCGGTACCGGCAGTACCTTGCTTGTTCCAAGTAGTGTTTTGTCACTGTTACAGAGATCAGTATGTATGAATGTATGTATGTATGTATGTATGTATGTATGTATGGATGTATGTATGTATGTATGTATGTATGTATGTATGTATGTATGTATGTATGTATGTATGTATGTATGTATGTATGTATGTATGTATGTATGTATGTATGTATTGCATGTATGTATGTGTGTGTAACTTCGTATGTATGTGTGCATGTATGTATGCGTGTATGTATGTATGTATGCATATATATATGTATATGTACGTATGTTAATATGTATGTATGTACGCATGTATGTACCAGGTATGTATTGTATGTACAGTGTGTATGTACATGTATGTCCGCTGTAAACATTTTCAACCACTCATGTACTCTGAAACAGTCAATGCGTAGCTGTTCTGGTCCCGTTTCCAAAGTTTCCATTACAATTATCAAAGTTACCCTGGGGGGGGTCAAAGTTACCCCGCAGGTCAAAGTTACCCCAGTTGACGGTACCAATCAGATTCTGACCATTGAATGGTGCAAAGAAAACTCATGCCTGTGTGTGCTCCTATTATTATAAGCTTATGTTTGTAGTATGTGTGTGTGTACTGTGTATGCATGTATGTATGTATGTATGTATGTATGTATGTATGTATGTATGTATGTATGTATGTATGTATGTATGTATGTATGTATGTATGTATGTATGTATGTATGTATGTATGTATGTATGTATGTATGTATGTATGTATGTATGTATGTATGTATGTATGTATGTATGTATGTATGTATGTATGTATGTATGTATGTATGTATGTATGTATGTGCTATGTATGTATGAATTCATACATGTATGCATGTATGTATGTAACTATGTATGCATGTATGCATAATGTAGCGTTGCTATCAACATTATTATTAGAAAATTACCAGACGAAACTTCATTGCAAGAGTCCAACAAAGCACGCAGAAAAAAAGAACAAGGAGGAGGAAGAAGAAGAGAAACATGGATAAGAAAAAAGAAGAAAGGCACGCACAAGAATAATAGCAAGCGGAAGGAGAATAGCTAGAATTTCACGAATAGAGAATAGACACGAGAAGAACAGGAACAAAAAGATGAAGATGACAATTGGACAGACATATGCAGACACAATATGTCTGCATATGTCTGTAAATTTGTCTTCTTCGTCTTTTTTTGGTTCCTGTTCTTCTCGTGAAGCAAATATTATTTGCTTCAACCACAAACACAGATATAGAGGAAGACAGACATATTATAGGTAGGCTATACAGGCAGATGAAATGAGGCGGGCAGACAGACAGGAACAACAGGCGCATGATTCAAATACACGAAGTCATAGATAGACTGTATTATAAACAGACCATGTAAACATTTCGCTTTAGCAAGGAATGGATGGATGGATGAATGGATGGATGGATGGATGGATGGATGAATGAATGGATGGATGGATGTATGAATGGATGGATAGATGGATGGATCCCAGCCGTTTAGAGTCATCGTGTAAGTCATCTGGGGACATGATAAGTAATTCGTCATGAGTGCCAGAAGTGAATGTTTCTAATAATTCCCCATGGGTGCAATGTCTACCCAATGGTGGGTGAACACACAGACGACAGCATCTGCACGCACTCTAATTAATTAATGTTTCTTCACACAATAGAAATTATTTAGCTCCACTGCACTGAACATATGTCGCTCTTTCAAACGAATGTTGCGTTTTAGTCGACTAATGATTCATAATGGAATTGTGGACACGCTGACGAACACCATGCATATGGGAAGCATACAACACTCCGAGGATTTCAGCTAGGAGTCTAGGACTATTCTACTTCAACTTCAACTTCAACTTGTTTATTGATCCCAAAACATATCAAGCAGACAATTATACAATATGCATTCATAATAGTAGGTCTACACAAAGTGATTAAATGCAGTTAACAATATTATTGCGATGTAGTATAGCTTAGTGTACAATCATGGCTGTGAAATGTAGGGAGCAATGGGCTACCCGAAGGGAGTGATCCCGCTATTGGGGCCTATTTACTAAAGAAAAAATTCTTCACTATAATATGATAAATGATAGTAGATCAGGAAACAGATGGAAATGGCAGTATTTTTGAAATCAAATTAAATAGAAGCAGTGGGATACCTTCCCTCTGCTCAACTTTAAAAAAGAAAAGAATGAAAAAGTCACACAGATTAAATGGGTTGTTCATTTTACATGTTTTAGTTAGTTAGTTCCACATTAGTTCTATACATGTTCTATAGTAAGCAGTGATTAATCTCGACGTCCAGGGCCGGCCCTAGCTATAGGCAAAGTAGGCAGTTGCCTAGGGCGCCGCAGCCTTTGGGGGGCGCCGCGGTATACCGGCGAATTTTTTTGCACTATGCTATATTGTTTTAAACTCAAGACTTTCGCTAATGGAAAGAATTTAAAACAATGTCTTCAAGAAAGGGGCAGTAACTGAGGCAGGGCCGACCTTAGGCATAGGCAAAGCAGGCAGTTGCATGAGGCGCCTAGTTCTAGGGGCCCCATTTCCATCAAAGAGGGCGCCATTTCAACAATAGTTTATTTTAATTTTTTTTAAAACTTATAGGCTACCATTCTCCACAAAATTGAATATTATCCAGCCTTCAGTCTACTAATAAAGAAATTAGAATGAATTACTCAGTTGAGCGCACAAGGCCGTAGTTAGGGGATGTTTTGGGTGTTTGAAGTAACACCCCCGAAATGAAATAATGTAAAAATGAAATAATTATGCATTTGCTAGCACATGACAGTGTGTAATGTAGGCCTAATTTTGAGCAGAAAATAGTCGCAAATCGCGGAAAATAATGTTTTTGGACATCAGAAAATTTGACGACTAACAAAAAGTCATCAGAAAATTTCGTCCAAAAAAGTCGATCACAGCGTGTACGTAGGCTACCCTCAAAATTCACGGTCAAGAAAACATCCCCCGAAATAAAATCCTAGCTACGGCCTTGTGAGCGTAAACCCGCTCTGGCTAATTCATCTTTAGATTCTGACGTGGGATGAACAATTGAGTGGGAATCTAAGGGCGCCAAATGCAGGCCTATGCCTGGAGCGCCAAATGTATGCCTTGCCTAGGGCGCCATTTGGGCTAAGGCCGGCCCTGTCGACGTCTCTTGAGGGAAGTTCACCACCACACAGGAATAAATTCCCCAGAAAATTCGCGAGGTGTTGCATTCGTGTAAATACGTAACATTTACCACTCCCCAGAAAAGTGTGTAAATCCCCTCAGAAAATCGACACTGGTTTCCCCCCCCCCCAAGCAGAGGGACTGGATTAAGCACTGCGCATAGTAAGCTACTCGTGCTGTGTCCTATGCAATTATACACAATGGGGCATCTGTGACGTATAGGCTTACAACGTCGTTTTATTTCTGAATGGTGGATCGACTGAGGCCGTGTGTGAAAAGCGAACAGCAGGCGTTGCACGGCACTTAGCGCAGTGGCACCATGAGTGAAGTTATGAGCAGCTGCTGCAGCTACCATGGACCATGGCAGAACATTCGTCAATTTCACTAATTGCACTAATACGCTAATGCAGTTACAGCCATGGGAAAAACAACGTTTAAGAGCTGCAGCCATAATATAATTATAAATTTATGCAGTTGGTCGGCACCTAGGTCGTTTTTAGGCCATTTATCAAAAACAGAGCCGTGAGTAGCCTACCCTGACAGCATGGCCACACTGAACTCATATGGGATACATATTCCCACGTGGGATCCGCGTAGAGTCCACATGGGTCCCACCCATCTAATAGCAGGACTGAAAGTGAGCCGAGTCTGTCTAGTCGGCGACCCGGCATTGATTTTCGCGACCTGCCTTTGCAGTGTATTCGCCGGGTCGCGTGTTTAAGGCCTATGCATTTATCACAATTTCGTCTATTATTAATAAACACGATACTAATTACCAAAAATTAATCAAATACACAGCAATTTTTCACCTGACTGGTTAAAATGCTACTATAACAGTGTGGAAAATAAACGAATACTAAAAAATAGGTCATCAATAAAAATGAAAAGTCGGCGGAAATACTAGAGTGAATTATCTTTCATTTGACACAAAAAATTATAAATAAATTCCAGAAATTGGCGGAGTTATATGCATGCAAAGTTGGTTCATTTATGCTGGACCACCCTGTACATCTGAGAGTCTCCGATTCTTTATGACATTGTTACGTTTCTGTTGCACCCCTTCTGTTAAACATGCTTCGCATAAATACATGCATGTTGGACACTTGATAGCTAAGTATAATTCAGACGTTCAAGCCTAAAACATGACTTGCGTTATTTTTCAACATCCACATCATCGAATAAAAATATTGCTTTCAAATCGTAATATCTATTGAGGATTATGTAAATTGCACGGTTAGTTTCATTTCAAAAATTCTGGAAAAGTTGTTGCCAATCTCTTTGACTGTGACAAATGGTCAATAATCATTAGGCATTGACGGTTTATAATAAAATATTAATTGCATTTGCTTAGATAAAGAATTAAGTCTAAGTTAAGATGGCTGTGAATTTCAGATGTAGGCCTCCAGATACCCAAATTTTATATTGGTGCTCGCGTAAAGTTGCAACGTACAGAACAGACTACCGGTATTGTAGGAAATCCAGGCAATAGTTTCTGGTATGGCTATTGACTGGATGCATTCGCAAGACTGAATTGTCAAACGATAGAGCCTATTATCTTCGCACACTCTGTCTCCTGTCATGACCAAGTGTAGGCCTATTAAGTAAGCTTAGATTCACACCATCTATGTAGCTTCACAGTATTTAACCAAATGAAAATCTCATGCTCAACTTTCCTTTGAACGAGGATTGCCTGCAGCACGAACAGTGTTTTACCATGCTTCATTGCATCTGCTTCTGATCCATGATTATTGTGTCTTTGAATAAAAATTGATCTAACGCTAATTAATTATTTTATTCAGTCACGATCGTCTTTCGTATTCTGTGAAGTCGAAAAGTCCTGCTCCAGATGATAGACAGACTCCACATTTAGCGACAACAATAAAACTATTAATATTATTTTTTTGAATTATCCGAGGGACATTGGATATCTCAAGGACATTAATTGAGTATACTGATAATAATAGTTCAGATTAACCTACAATAGGCCCATAGTTTTTGCCAAAATAACGATAGGTTTTTTTAGCACACGAAGCAAATCGTTTAGGCCTGCAGTAGATCTAACTGTCGACCACGTGTTTCGACGAAGAAAATCCACATTCAAAATGACTTCTCAGATCTTTGACTTGAAGGTAAGAATAAATGGTTTAGATGAAAAAAAGAATAATGGTTTAGAACAGTGCATTTCTGGCGGAACGCCGTTCCCTCTTTCGGTGGTTCTTTCGGTGGTTCCCACGCAATTAAATTTCTTAGTTCTGACATCTTAAACACTGGTTTAATATAGGCCTATAGCCATTATGACCCGAGAAAGGAATTCAGTTGCTCCATGACATCGCCAATAGCTGAGCGCTATATAAACAATGTGTGTGGCTTCAGAAATTGTAAGTTTTGAAATCCCAATCCTTCTCACAGATTAATTAATTAATTTCAGACATTTATACAGCACCTCTTCAAGAGTATCTACTCAGAAGCACTCCCGACCCAGCCACGGCTGAAGATAACAAAATCAAACACTTCCAAATGTCTTTATAGGCTACATGTAGTCCCAAACTTGCATGTTGTGAATGCAAACAACCTGGCAGACGCAGGAGAAAATCAGAGCAGAAGGTCATCTGAAGGACATTTCGCCAAAGAAGAAGAAGAATAACTTGTCATTTGCCTGTACGGGATATTATACAACGCAGACAAATGAAGAGTTATTCACTTCGTCACAGTTCAAATAACATTTCAATTTGAAATGACAAATAAATAGATGGCTGCTACTTCGTAAGTCGTGAGCTGTCGACGAAATGAGCTTCGCAATAATAAATCTTTGTTCAAATCTCCGTCTCCTCCAGGTTTTTTTAACGTGCAGTTCTACACAAAATGTGCAGTTCTAAATGGATTTGTGCAGTTGTAGGAGCACTGCTGTACAGTTAAAACTATCAAAAAGGTCATTTTCCTCCGATTGGAAGTAATTTTATCACCGAGGATGGGAAGAAAAAAGGAGGATTTTTTAGCAGTTCTAAAAATTCCTTAAAAGCAGCCCTGCATGGCCTCCTCCGATCTTTGAATTCAGGATCTGCATTACGGGAAGCCGACGAATTGCGAATTAAATTAAATAGAACTTATGGCGACAAAAGTCTGTGAAGAAGTGAAGTAGAAAAAAACTTTCACAAATTATGTATTGAAGAAATGAAGCAAGATTCTTCATAGGGCCTTAAAGGCTTCAAACATTTCAAAATCTTATTTCGAGAAATTATTTTGACACAATTATTATTTTGACATTATTATTTTGACATAATTATTATTTTGACATATTATTTTGACTTAATTATTATCTTGACATAATTATTATCTTGACATAATTATTATTTTACATTTCTATTATTATTTTGACATATTATTTTGACATATTATTTTGACATATTAATTTACATAATTATTATGATTTTGACATAGTCTATTGTTTTGACATAATTTATTATTATTTTTACATATTATTTTTACATATTATTTTTACATAGGCCTATTATTTTTACATATTCTTAGGCTATGTGTCGTATCCCGTGTAAAAGGGCACTTTATTATCCTAGTGGTTAATCGGTTGGGTTTAACTTACTCAAGAAATTCTTCCAAATTCAACGAACTCCCAGTTCTTATGAAATATATATAATTTAAAGTTATTCAATATCATTCATATGCACAAACAAATAACAATCCTATTTACCTAGTGTGGCGAGTTACTTAGGAAATATTATATTTGCGCTTATCTGTCGAGTTGTATGAAACTCGAATGTCTTCGGCTCTCTCCGTCGTCCGATTCTTCGCAGTCAAGAATGTTGATCAGACGGTTGAATATGCAGTCATGGAAGTGACCACACCAAACGTCTTACTCGTATCTTGCCGTGAATCAGTTGCACACGAGATGAATCATCGCATTCACCTCACAGCTCTTCTCCAGTTGACCAAACGTCCTTCGTACTTCACACGCCGATCAGCTGTTCGCTTGCCGATTCAAATTACACGACTCTTCAGTCTGTTGCCTAAGAGTTCGTCTTCTTCGCAAGTGTCTCACACTTCACACGATGATTATTATGCACTAACGCAAATTTCTCATTTAAATTGCGTTGCACTTAATGCACAATACTTTGAACTATCGGTTGATCGTCCGAACAGTTCAATTACCTTCGTCTCTACTCTGAAAATCACAACTTTGGATTGATCACCGCAGCGAAACAACCACCATTTCCAGATATACCTGTAGAGAGTCAAAAACTTAACGTCCACTTCGCTGACGTCATTTTTAACTCGTCACGTCATTCGCTTCCAGTTTGCACCAATCACGAATAGGATTAGCGTCCTTTGTTGTCATGGTAATCTTGACCACTCGTTATTACGCTTAGCTGCAGTCATTGGTTTTATGTATTAATATTTTATATGTTGCCACACATATTACCTAAACTCGCCAATTAAATTGCCTAGCTTAACTTCTACCTATAATTAATAATTATACATGCATAGCAAGTGTTTAATTTGATAATCATTTAATATAACCACGACAAATACCCTTTCTTCAAAAGTCTGTACACAGGCTTTATCAACTTATCTAATTATCAAATTACAATAACTGCTTATGCCTATGCTTATACTACTTTACACAACATCACAACCTAACACAACTACTTCTTATCTACCTATAGTATCACCATTGATTTACTTAAATCTTAGGTCAATCCTCTACTTAAATAATCGGACATTACATTATTACATCCCTTAATGTAACGTATTGTAAAACAATAATTTTGAAGGGCAAGGCTCCACCTCATGACTCTTGCATTCTTCATCCTCCCTTCCTTCATGTACTGTAGTCCACAATGGTCAGTCTCGATCACAAACTCTCTTCCACACAAATATCGATCAAATCTACTGATTCCCCACATTATGGCTAAACATTCTCTTTCCTCAACTGAATATCGCATCTCTCTTTCCAACAGTTTTCTACTCGCATATGCTATCGGATGGTTTATTCCTTCATATTGTTGAATAAGAACACAACCTATCCCTTTTCCTGATGCATCTGTCTGTATTATAAATTCTTTCTCCAAGTCTGGTAACCTAAGGATTGGTGTCTTAGCTAGTGCTTCTTTCAACTGCTTAAAACTTTCACCTAACTCTTGGTTCCATTCAACATTGTTAGGAGCTAACTTTTTAGTCAAGTCGCTCAACGGTGCCATCAATTCTGCACAATGTGGAATAAACTTTCGATAGTAATTTATCGCTCCTAAAAAGCTTCTCACTTGCTTCTTCGTCTTAGGCTGTGGCATTTCCACAATCTTGTCAATAGATCCTCCCTTAGGGCTTATATCGTCGTTGTTCAATGTATGGCCTAGGAAATCTATCTTGCCATATCCTAGTGAACATTTCTTCGGTTTCAATGTCAAATGAGCTTTTCTCACTCTTGTGAAAAACTCTCTTAACGTCTTCATGTGTTCGTCCCATCCTTTTGTATGAGCAAGAATATCGTCGACATAACTTTCTAGATTTTCAGTTCCATGTAATATTTTCCGTATCAAGCGATTATAACTGGACGCGCTATTGACTAGTCCAAATGGTAACACATTGAATTTATATAATCCGCTTGCACAGATAAATGTGGTTAAGTCCTTTGATTCTTCGCTCATTGGTATCTGCCAATACCCTTTACAGAAATCGAACTTACTATAGATTTTACTTCCACTGAGTTTATTGAAAATATCCTCATTCGACATCATCGGTTCTGGATCGAATACTGTCACTTTGTTGAGTTGTTTATAATTACAGCAAAGTCTGTTACTTCCGTCTGACTTCTTAACAACTACAAGCGGCGCTGCATACGCTGCTTCCGATCTTTCTATGATTCCATTATCTAGCATCGTCTCCAATTCTTTGTTTATCTCCGCTTGGAGGTGATATGGCGTTGGATAAGCTCGTAACCGAATTGGCTCATCACTCGTCAGATGAATCTCATGCTTTACCATGTCTGTCCTTCCTGGCTTATCACTGAATATGTCCTCATGTTCTCTCAGTAGTTCCCTTAATTCTCTTTTCTGTTTTTCCGTCAATTTAGGATTGATATCCACATCTTTGTAAGTCTCCGTTTGTTTACTTACATATAAGCTCAATATCTCTTCTTCTTCATCTTCACCATCTTTACCATCATGTACTATCGCCGATATGTATGCTGACGTTTCTACATCATTACCTTCTCCATTTCTCTCGTAGTACTTCTTTAGTATATTGATGTGATATGTTTTGAGTTTTCCACCATCAATTTCCACCTTGTAATCATAATCTCCTATTTTGCCTCTGACCACAAATGGTCCTTGCCATTTTACAAGCATCTTATTGTTACAACTGGGTAACAGTAATAAAACTTTATCTCCTATCTTCAACTCTCTGTATCGTGCTTTCTTATCATAATACTTCTTATTCTTTTCATTTGCTTTATGTATGGCCTTCTGTGCCATATCACATGTTTCTTCTATTCTTTCTCTCAAATCGGTCATGTATGTATAAACATCTTTTACTTCATCCTCCACTTTCTCATTTGTCCAGAGTTCCTTCAATATCTGTATTGGTCCTCTGCATGACCTTCCAAAAATTAATTCAAAGGGTGTGAACCCATGACTTTCGTGTACAGTGTCTCGTAACGCGAACAATAATGGTGCTAAGAACCTGTCCCATTCCTTGACCTGTTCTCCTATTAGCTTCCTCAACGTTGCTTTTATTGTTCCGTTAAGTCTCTCCACACATCCATTTCCCATAGCATGGTAAGGGCTAGTGAAAGTGTGCTTGATTAACAACATCTTGTTAACTTCAGCCATCAATTCTGAAGTGAATTGGCTCCCTCTGTCAGTATGGATTTTCTGAGGAACACCCATGCGACAATAAAAATTGAACAAGGCTTCCGCCACTTCCTCTGTAGTTATTCCTTTCAGTGGAATCGCTTCTGGGTATCTGGTACTCAAATCCACTATCGTTAATATATAACGATAACCTCTTGATGACATAGGTTCTATCACTCCGATAATGTCTACACAGACATGTTTGAATGGTACATCCAGTACCGGAAGATGTCCCATCGGTGCTCTGTGGCTCACCTTTTTGTCTACCGACTTTTGGCATACATCACAACTCAGGACATACCTTTTAATTTCTTGTCCTATCGATGGCCAATAAAATTCATTCACAATTTTATCATGGGTTTTCTTCATACCCAAATGTGCTGACAATAGTGAGTTATGGGCCACGGCTAATACTTTACCTCTAAGTTCCTTCGGGACCATTAACTGCCACTTCGCATCATCTTCCGTTGTCTCCCTGAATCTCCTATACAAAAATCCGTTCTTCTTCACATAAAGAACTTTCTCTGTTACACTGTCATCACCACTCCAATCAATTGCTTTATCCCAAAACTTCTTCAAAGTCTCATCTTTGCTTTGTAACTCTTTAATTTCTTTTGTTGATACATTTAAATCCGGCATCTCAGTAACTTTCAACTGTTTGTATTTTGTTACTTTCTTTGATTCCGCTCTGGTTTCAACTGCTGCTGTCGTTTGGCACACATCATCATTCTCGATGACGTCATCCGTTACATCATCATTTAATTCACTTGTGATTTCACTCGCAAAATGAACTTTCTTTTTGTCACTTTGTCCTTGTGACTCAACACTTAAAGATTTCTGAATCTTTTTCAATCTATCCTCTCTATTCTCGTTATCATCTGTATCACTCCGATCACAGTTTATCATGTTATCTGTAGTTTCTTTCACTACCAGATATTTTAGTCCCTTCATCCTACCGATAATTACTGGTTTCACCGGTTCTTCCATCACCATTGCTTCAACGTTTCCTGTAAAATACTCACTTTCAATATTAACCTTTGCTGTCGGAAAATTTCTCAATGTCCCATCGATTAATATGCATTGGGCTTCTCTTCCTGTGAAATCAACATCATTTACCAGTGATCTCTTGACAATACATGTGCTTGACCCAGAGTCATATAGACAACTGGCATTCACACCGTTCACCTTTAGCTGACCTTCATTTTTATTCTCAAGGTCATCGCCATCATCTCTCCGATCAGTAACCATTGTACTTGCTGCCAACTGTATCGGTAATTCCTTCTTACGTTCTTCCTCTTTTTCAACTTCATTTAGTTTCAACTCTTCATTTGCTTGCGCTATCTTGTACGCCCTATTCTCATATACTTGTATAGCCGCCGCAGTATGTTTAACAACTCCTTTTTGTTTGTGTGAACAATCATATGACTTGTGTCCGGTTCGGCCACATGAGAAACAAGTTATCTTATGTTCAGCCGCCTGTTCTCTTTCTCTACTAAATCCTCTATTCATACTTCCATTATGATTCGTCTCCCTGTTCTGTTTCATGTCTCCTCGTCCTCTATTTATGTTTCCATTAAACCTCTCTCTTGATTTATCGTCGAACGGTTTCACATTCGGCCTTTCGTTACTGAATTTCACTGGAGGCCTTAGATTACTTTCTGTGTATTTATATCCGTGCGCCTCGATATAAGATTCGGCACAGTTTAATGTGTCCTCTAGACTCATCTTGCCTCTTTCTTTGAGGAACATCTTAAGTTCATTGCTACACGTAAGGTAGAACTGATCTCTTAATAATAAGTTCTCCATTCCTTCGTAGGTTTTCTCGAATCCAGCTTGAAGTAGCCACTGCTGCATATATCTCCTCAACCTATGCACAAAATCTGTAGGTGTTTCACCTGACTCCATTTTACTCATCTTAAACTTGTTACGATATCCACCCTCTGTTAATTGAAACCTTTTTAACAGATGTCTTTTCAAACACTCGTAATCTTGTGTCTCCTCAGATGACATTCTTTGATACACCTCTAACGCTTTTCCTTCAAGATGCTTGGCTAGCATCAGAGACCAATTTTCTGTTGCTATCTCGTATGCCGTGCATGTCCTTTCAAACCTTAATAAATATGCATCCAAGCAATCTTTATTCTCATTGAATATAGGGAACTTGATATCCTTCATTCCTCTGTTATGGTTATTGTTTCCTTGGTATGAACCATCGCCAACCATTGTGAATGTGGCTTCACCACGATTCTGATTATTTCTAGCATCAATTTCTCTCATCCTCAATTCACACTCAAGCTTCTTGACTTCAAGATCCATATCTCTCCTAGCTTGACATTCGGTTGCTTCACGAACTAATCTCGCCTCCTCCACCTCTCTTTCCCGTTCAAGTCTTGTCTCATTCGCACGACTTTCCCGTTCCAGTCTGGCGTCATTCGCCTCTCTTTCAATTCTTGCATTATTCGCTTGATTTTCTCGTTCAAGCCTAGCATCAGCTATTTTTGCTAACTCTAATTCTTGTGCTCTGGCTGCTGCTGCTTCTTCTCGTGTTCTGGCTTCTTTAATTTCTGCAGCCGCGGCTTCATCTTTAAGCCTTCGATCTTCTCGGTCACGCAGTCTGTCGTCTCTTGCTTCCTGCTGTCTATCACGCACAAACGTCTTCAACTCATCACCATCCATCCCCATCTCTTTAGCGAGTTTAACCCACTGTTCATGTTCTCCAAGTGACATGGTCTACTTACTTGTTTACTTAGTTAACAAGTATTTCAAATAGCTTTCGCTATATAAGAATTAAATTCTTCAAAAGATAATCTTTAAAATAAGACTAATAAAATGTTCCCTCTTGAAATGCGTACTCTATGGTTACGCGAGGTTAATCGTACTAAACAATTCGCATCGAGTAAACGCTTATTAATAAAGTCGTTCTTTCGCAATCGCAAAAGCGATAACTTTAAAACTATACATTTTCAATACTTGAGATTATTGTTCGTTGATATTTCGAGTGTTAGTTAAAAAATCCATTTTTAATATTCCGGAACGTAGGACCCCATAGTTGTCGTATCCCGTGTAAAAGGGCACTTTATTATCCTAGTGGTTAATCGGTTGGGTTTAACTTACTCAAGAAATTCTTCCAAATTCAACGAACTCCCAGTTCTTATGAAATATATATAATTTAAAGTTATTCAATATCATTCATATGCACAAACAAATAACAATCCTATTTACCTAGTGTGGCGAGTTACTTAGGAAATATTATATTTGCGCTTATCTGTCGAGTTGTATGAAACTCGAATGTCTTCGGCTCTCTCCGTCGTCCGATTCTTCGCAGTCAAGAATGTTGATCAGACGGTTGAATATGCAGTCATGGAAGTGACCACACCAAACGTCTTACTCGTATCTTGCCGTGAATCAGTTGCACACGAGATGAATCATCGCATTCACCTCACAGCTCTTCTCCAGTTGACCAAACGTCCTTCGTACTTCACACGCCGATCAGCTGTTCGCTTGCCGATTCAAATTACACGACTCTTCAGTCTGTTGCCTAAGAGTTCGTCTTCTTCGCAAGTGTCTCACACTTCACACGATGATTATTATGCACTAACGCAAATTTCTCATTTAAATTGCGTTGCACTTAATGCACAATACTTTGAACTATCGGTTGATCGTCCGAACAGTTCAATTACCTTCGTCTCTACTCTGAAAATCACAACTTTGGATTGATCACCGCAGCGAAACAACCACCATTTCCAGATATACCTGT
Organism: Lumbricus rubellus; assembly: GCA_945859605.1. NCBI lineage: Eukaryota > Metazoa > Annelida > Clitellata > Crassiclitellata > Lumbricidae > Lumbricus > Lumbricus rubellus. Next base: position 8,223,301 of record OX243819.1, read on the forward strand.
AGAGAGTCAAAAACTTAACGTCCACTTCGCTGACGTCATTTTTAACTCGTCACGTCATTCGCTTCCAGTTTGCACCAATCACGAATAGGATTAGCGTCCTTTGTTGTCATGGTAATCTTGACCACTCGTTATTACGCTTAGCTGCAGTCATTGGTTTTATGTATTAATATTTTATATGTTGCCACACATATTACCTAAACTCGCCAATTAAATTGCCTAGCTTAACTTCTACCTATAATTAATAATTATACATGCATAGCAAGTGTTTAATTTGATAATCATTTAATATAACCACGACACTATGACATAGCCTATAATCATTATCTTGACATAATATTATTTTGACATAATTAGCCTATTATAAACTTGACATAATTTTATTTGTCGCAATATGAACCTACATGAGTTCTGACAAATCTGTAGGCTATAGCCTATGTTTGTAAATAATTTTTCGTACTCTTCTTTTCGTGGTCAAATAAGAATCGATTTCACCGCATATACTCTTCTCGTAAAAGATTGACCTGCATAGCAGAAGAAAGTTCGATTTTCATGACTCCAAGTGTTCAGTTCTGTTCTGCAATTAGTTGTTTGTGCCGCCATGATTGTGCAGACGACACAACAGACGAAATGATTGCTGCAGCAACATTATTTTACCATAAAAGCCTACAATTCCGAAAGCAATCATGTTGTTTTGGTAGATACAAATGGCTGCACGATAGAGCTTGGAAATGGCATTTTACCCAAGGACAATAATTATTTTAATAGGCCTACATGTTTCCTTTACGTTACTCTGCCCTGTAATATAACAGAAATCGCAGTAAGATTCTGCAAGCTCAAATCAGGGCACAGCTTATTATGCTTATTTGACAGACAAAAATCAAATTTTGGTGAAGTTTCTCTTAATTTTCTTAGTTCGTCCTATTTTCATCATCATCATCATCATCAGCAGCAGCAGCAGCAGCAGCAGCAGTAGCCGTGGTCTCAATGTCCATAGGTGTCTGGTGCCTTCTTCACAATGTCCCTGCTGAAATTAATCGGCATTAATGCAGCACAATCATGTCATTCTAATTTTTCTCGTATACCTTTTCTCTGGCGGGTAGCGACACCAGAGCGACACGATCTTGGAGGAGACTGCCATCGATGTCTTCGTATGATTACGGTCGTATTCGTCAGTTTTAGCAGCGCCATAAATTATGTATTTGCGGCGTTTCATGGCGATCGGCATGAGGAGCCTCAGGAGACATCGGAGAAGAATCGACTAATTATGCTTCTCGGCTGACGATGAGTCGGATGGCTGGCGATGCTTCTGTATGCAAGGCACAGACCGAGGACCAGGGAACCAGACAGGGAGGCAATTCATCTTTTCGATTGGCTCCTTCCTCCTTCGTTACCCAGTTAAATCGCACGAAGACCTCGTCGTAAGCCATCTGTTCTCTGACTAAATTAATTTAGCCAGCACTTGATCCTTTGACCATTCTACCATCACCGCTGCAGGCCAGTGATGCAAAAGACAGCTGCAGGGGGGGGGGGCACCTAACCGTTGACTGCGAAAGCTTTTGTAACTGGGTGATGTCAGTCTACACTCTACAGGCAAGCAACTTTGATGTCGGTCTGAAAAATTGACGCTGAGGACTGGTGTGCCTGTGCAGAGGCGTATACAGCATTTTTCGAAGGGGGCCCAAAATCTTTGGTCCGGGAAGGCTAAAAAATTCTCTTTCACGAAAAAATTATGACTTTTCTTTTTATTCATTTTGTCACAATTTCAGGGAAATAATATGCCATTGAAACCTAATGGATGGGCCATTCTTCAAACCAAATGGGGGCCACGTTCTATGGGCATTTTTGAATGGGGGGCATGCCCGGATTTGCCCCTCAGGGGCGGATCCAGGGGGGGGCCAATCCGGCCATGGCCCCCCCCCATTTAGAAATCCCATGTATCGTGGCCCCCCCCCCCATTTGGTTTCAGTGGCTGCTGAAATGGTATGAATTTCCCGAAAATTTAGCCGGATGACTAAAAAAAAAAAAAAAAAAAAAAAAAAAAAGGTCGTCAACTTTTTTGGCGGATGAAATGGTATGATTTTCCGAAAAATTTGGCAGATGACTAAAAAAAAAAAAAAAAAAAAAAAAAAAAAAAAAGGTCGTCAACTTTTTTGGCGGATAGGAAAGAAAAATTTTCCAGACCCAAGGCCTAAAATTTTTCCCGGACCCAACACCAAGATTTTTGGCCCCCCCCGTCCAAAATTTCTGTATCCGCCCTTGTTGCCCCTGGATCCGCCGCTGTGCCTGTGAATGTTCCTTTGGTGCAGTGCTGTCAATTTTACTCTTCACCTGCGGCTGATGACCTGCCTAAATTCCTGGAATTTCTTATACATCTTTTTAACTTTCGACCTTCTGAATTCCTCACATGACCCCGAAGCGACATTCTGAAATTGTATGGCTGGTTTTGCTGTCTGACACTGCTTTCCTGACAATTCATAAATAACTGAAACTGCTCTGCAGTACACCAGTCATTTTTTTCAACTCAGGGATTAAGGGATGAGTTTAGAAATTCATCACAACAAATAGCACGTATATAGCCTACATTATGGATGTATATAATTTTATAATGTCAGTGAGTGGTGGATTGATTTAATGGAACCTACAGAACGCTGCCTGCTTTACTATAGGGTTTCGACAGAGCCTGATCTTTCTGTGTCCGTACAAATTGTGTTCCTTCACTACGTAAGTTATGATCCATTGCCATGAAGATGGTGAGGTTGGATCACAGGCGCAAATACCTTAGGAATTCTCTGCTTTTAGAGGCGAGTGGATAGTTATTTCAATGACGGACCATGATGGACGAAGTACAGACAAATGGATAGATGGATGGATGGATAGATGGAAGAACGGCCATAGATGGATACATGGAAGATGGATAGGTGTGGATCGCTTGCTTGATGGATGGGTGGATTGATTTATGGATTAATAGATATATGGATGGGTGGATAGATGGATGGAAGGACGGATGGATGGAAAAATAGTAAGATGGCTGGAGGGATGAATATTGAGATAGATGGATGAAAAAGTAGAGGGATGTATGGATGAATCAGCTTACCAAATGTTTGATGTATGGCTGCATGCAGGATGGCTGGATAGATGTATTTACAGATATTTTGATGAGTGGTCGAGCGAAAGACGAACGTATGGATGCGTGGATATGGATGGATTTATAGATATTTGATGGACGAAAGACGAACTGATGGATGGACGGAGGACCTATGGCTACTAATGATCTGGTGGACGGATAGTTGTAAGGATGGATTAGCAAATACGTGTCTCCATGCTGGACTTACACGCAGCCTGTAGGCCTACATATTTCTCTTTGAGCGGAAGTTTGTCTCCATGTTTAAGTCCCAAGGGATCTGTATATCCTTTTGAGTGAATGTTTGTCTCCATACTGGACTCTGCGGAGCCTATAAAGTATATAGGGGCCGATACTCTTGAGTGAATGTATATCGACTGCATGAGCCTATTATGTGGTGTATATCTCATTTCGTGAGTGTTTGTTTTCATGCCTGACTTCCACGGATCTACATCATGTATGATCTGTTTTTGTATGAATGTGTGCCTCGATTCTCGACAAAATAATTGTTCCATTATGTGAATGTGACACTTTGGCATTATTTCTAACGCTTCTAGGCCATGTAAACAATGTGTGTCGTATATCTGTTATAATAATTGCCTTCGTCAGAAATGTTTGTTGCAATGAACATTTGCAAAACAATTGAAAACATTGCCTATTCAATCAACCAATCTAATCAATCAATTCGTTAACATCATCATAGGCTGGCCCTGCGACCTGGAATAAGATCCGTGTTATCCTTCGTCAAATACCTATTAGCCTTTCTACTTCTACTTCATTTCTTTCTCTTCTCAAGACTGTCTTATTCGACCGGGGTTGGACTGGGAGCGCTCCTGAGTAGTAACCTTGAAGGAGCGCTATATCAAATTCTCAGTAAATAAATAAATAAATAAATAAATAATCGTTAATTGATAAAAGAATTTAGAATATTCGAGAGAAGATTAAAATGAGAAATTTTACAGCGCCAAGAGCCCCATGATATTTTGTTCATTCTGCAACAGTGCAGCTGCAAATACATTTCTAAACGTCCATGCATGTACGCCTACGCGTATGATACACGTGATCTGTTATGTAATTTGTATACACTTTTTCTTTTCTGCACCTGCTCAGTTTTAGGCTACGGTACTTGCTCTTTTTCGTTATACTGGAAGATGAAAGGAAGATGGTCAGATGGTGAAGATTTCTTACGAAGATTTCTGTCAACCGATGTTCCTAACAGTTACTCTCAACCGGGGTCGAAATCTGGCAAAGAACTGCAGAAAATCATGTTACATTTATTGAGTTCGTCCTAGCATTGTCCATGCACACTGGGGTCCGTTTGGGCTTTGCAGGGGCATTTTCGCCGATCCCAGGTGACTTTGGCAATATGGACTGATATCGCTTGTGTGATTGGTCCAAATCCGGAGCGAGTTCATTAGCGACGCAAAAGGACAATATATCTAGGAGTCAACACATCAATGATTACCACTGAAAAGGGCAGTAGATGAAAGAGTCAACGTCGCCTTGACGAAAAATACGACGAATAAAGGAAATATATTGAAGTTGAAATTGATAAACAGCGACTTTTGAAAGCATGTTTTTGAAAATAAGGCCGCTGAATGTCATGCAATGAAAAATAATTATGATTATTATTATTGGCAAACTATAGTATCGGCGACTGAATGACAACTCTAACCCTAAACATATAACACTAACCGAAACCCTAAACCTAACCCTAACCGACCCTCACGACGCCTAACCTGACCCTAACCGACCCTCACGAAGGGTAACCTGACCTAACCGACCCTGACCACGCTTAACCTGACCTAACCGACCCTGACCACGCCAAACCTGACCCTAAACGACGCCACACCTGATCGTAAGCGACATTCGGTCTCGATACTACAGTTTTGCCGAATAATTTAGAGATTTTAGACCAATTGGACGATAGATAACCAAGGTACATTACCTTCCGTATTTTAGACGTTCGTGTGCTGCTTCCATGACATATTTACGATAAACTGAGATTTTATTGCCTAAATTACTTCAAAAGTAGGCGGTAACGTGTGTGCCGAACGAAATCAACAATCCCTTAAAGACGGAAGAGAGGCGTGGTCAGTCTATTTTTACATTGACCCATATACAGCAAATTAGGAGGCGAAGTTTTACATGGCTCCGCCTTTTTTGCTAAAGTCACCTGGGATCGGAGAAAATGCTTTGCAGGGTCCCATATGTGCTCCATGGTCTATATATGGTTCGACGTGGAAACTACAGGATGTTGGATTGAAACAGTTTAATGTAGAATAAGCAATCGTGTGGCTAAAGTTGTCCAGTGACGACACCTGGCGTTTAATAGAATGTACAAAATTGTAGCTGTTTAAGTCTATCTCACTCCACCTGGCGAATTGACCACAAGTCTTCTCATTGTCATTGAATGGTTGTTTAAAGAGCGTGATTGGGAGCCAGTGTATTGTGTAGCAACACCCGAAGTCGGCTATAATTATAAGGCACTGGCGGAGACTTTCGGTGAGGTCGCGGTATAAATCGTATCTTCCCTAGCCATAAAGGGCGTCTACACTCTACAAATTACAATGAACATTTTGTTGCATATTCAGAGACTTCACGACAGATGACGTCAGGGACGGACATTGCACGAATCGCCTTCGTTATTCCTCTTCCGTCAATGACTGCAGAACCAGCGGTCGATGCAGGTGCAGTGGCTGCTCCTTCTCAAGTCAAGTAGATTTCCATTATCATGAAGAAGAATTCACTCCAGATGATCATGACTTCGCACTTTCGTCAACCGCTGCACCTGCTTGAAACGTCGTATTTCTTAGCCAAAAGTTCAGTCAAACTCCATAATGTGGCTTCTTCAATTGAGTCAGTTAGAGGTTTAGTGCCATACTTTATTCTATTCAGACATAAGATACTTGCAGGGCTGTACTGGCAAAATGAGATGTGATCATGTGAGTACACGCTATGTGTATACAGATAATTGTCTGCAGGTCATTTTATTGTGTCTTAGACACAAATATTTGTGAGTTAAATATGTGAACTAGACTAATTGTCATGCGTAGACAGATCATATTATTATAATCGAGAATCACGAAAGAAAAGAGCTCCAGTGAGAACAACATTATATTTCTTAGCCAAAAGTTCAGACCATAACCATAACGATCCTTTGAAAAACTAACTGAAATTAATGTATCAAATGATCAACGCAGTTCTGCTTGCAGTCTATCTATTCTCTTAATTCGTTTGCCTCATTCGCATTCTATGTGCACTGAAAATATTATTTTTATTTTTGTTCGTGCTGGAGTCGGGAGCAGTTTCCTTGGAGAGATGCTAAGCAGGGCTGTTTTAAAGGAATTTTTAGAACTGCACAACCCCTTCTTTCCTTTCCCATCCTCCATGGTAAATTACCTCCAATCGGAGGACAATGATCTTTTTTCCTAGTTTTAACTGTACAGAAGTGCTTCTACAATAGCACAAATCCATTTAGAACTGCACATTTTGTGTACAACTGCATGTTAGAAAAACCCTGAATCCCCTGATGCTCAGTGTTTAATCTAGTCCCCGTACTCTGGGGGGGGGAATTCAGGTTTCTGGGGGGGGGGAGACAATTGAGCGCCCGAAGGACGCTCGTGAGGCGCGTAGCGCCAAGACCGGGAGGGGGAGGGGTATGGGGAGGGGGATAGCCTCCTCCCCATCAGAAATTTTTGGAATTTCCACATTGCAATGGCAGCATTTTATGGTGTCTTCTTAACAAAAACCTGTACTTTTTGAGAGCCTCACCAGAAATTTTTGGAATTTCCACATTGCAATGGCAGCATTTTAAGGTGTCATCTTAACAAAAACCTGTACTTGTTCAGAGCCTCATGAGAAATTTTTGGAATTTCCATATTGCAATGGCAGCATTTTATGGTGTCTTCTTAACAAAAACCTGTACTTTTTGAGAGCCTCACCAGAAATTTTTGGAATTTCCACATTGCAATGGCAGCATTTTAAGGTGTCATCTTAACAAAAACCTGTACTTGTTCAGAGCCTCATGAGAAATTTTTGGAATTTCCATATTGCAATGGCAGCATTTTATGGTGTCTTCTTAACAAAAGCCTGTACTTTTTGAGAGCCTCACCAGAAATTTTTGGAATTTCCACATTGCAATGGCAGCATTTTAAGGTGTCATCTTAACAAAAACCTGTACTTGTTCAGAGCCTCATGATAAATTTTTGGAATTTCCACATTGCAATGGCAGCATTTTAAGGTGTCATCTTAACACTCATTTTAGCAGGATTGTGTCACATATTATAATAGTAAATATTTACTATAACCATATAATAGTAAATAATATGACGGTATATTATATTATAACAGTTAATGTAATGCGATGACGTAAGCAGCAGCTAAAACTATTATCATTTTGCCAAATTTTTCTGGAGGGATGTCATCTCTGTTTTTAGTTAGACAAAAATAGTGTTTATACAAACATATACAGTAAGTTATACTCATTGCAACATGATAGTATCATATATTATGTTAGTAAAATTCATAATGTCATTATTTATAATCATAATTGTAATAGTAAATAATATCACCGTATATTATAACACTTCATGTAAAACAATGAAGAAAACAGTAAAAAAACAATATCATTTTGTCAAATTTTTCTGGGGGGGGGGAAATGTCAATCCTGGGGGGGAACTTCCCCCCCCCCAGAGACGTCTAGATTAAACACTGCCTGATGCTAAAGTCTAATATATAATGGAATGAATGAATGAATGTATGAATGAATGAATGAATGAATGAATGAATTGGTCCGCGCTGTGTCTGGAAACTCCTTCTGATGGTTTATTTCGACGACGATTGGCGTACTCCTGATTCTTGAGTTGGTCTATATAAATATAATTTATTATATAAATATATCTATATATTATATATATTTATATAAATATATATAATTATATATATACTCTGGTTGCTTTGATTGAATCGTGCCTCTAGTGGCCAAAGCATCGCCGACCAATGCAATGTTTATAAGAGTCGCCTTTCTTCACCTCCCTTCATTCCCATGGGATTAAGTTACGAGTCGTCTGGCCATCTGAGCAGCACCATGGACCACACGCTGCAGCAGAGATACACCGTGGGTCAGCGGGTCGGTCTGGTCATCGGGTGAGTGACCTGTGCGTCAATTCATCTCAGAACAGCAGATATTCCACCTTGCATGGCCGACAAACTGCGATCCACACAGATGGATACATGATTCAAATGCCATTCGTTCGCTTTCATGAATAATTCAGCTGAGAAAGAACAACATCTTGTCGACAAACATTCGATCCACACACGTCAATCCATATCAAATGGTTAATTGTCGTCTGTCACCGACAAATAAACAGACAATTATAAACAGGACTGCAAGCCTAGAAAACATATTAGCAAAGAGAATGCGTGTGCCGCTAGAGATGCGAATTGGCATTGCCATTGGTTGCTGGACTATGTTTTTTGCTGACTTTTCATCGTATTTTCGTTCATATATCGGCTGTTTTTGTGCGTCATGCTTTGGGTAATGAACATAGACTAATTATTTGCTAAGATTTCTGTAAGCTAATTTAATCAGTGCACGACGATTGTCGTACAGCGACGCAGGTAGGACAGCTGCAAATTGGCGCGCGGTGTCTGGACAGTGCGTGATGTCTAGACGAGCGTACGTTGAATGTACAAGGAGGGAGTGGGAGTGAAGAAGGAGTGTTGTGTGTTGAGAGCCGTTGAGATAGGCTGTAACAGTTGTTGTTGAGTTGCGATAGAGTAGACTGATGAAGGTAGTAGTCGTGTAGTTGTTATGATAACGCAAGTGTAGTCATTGTTGTGTTGTTGCTGATCGTTTTACTTTACATCGGATTTTGGAGTATAATAAGAAGACTTAAACACGTCGTCGTTGTTGGTTACAAAACAGTGAAAGTCTGTAGATTCTTTACCTAGCCATTTAGCTAATGAAACAGTTATCTAGGGATAGGCCTATGCTACCACGAACTTATACGAAGAAGCTTCCGAAGAGACTGATAGGAGGAGGTGATCACAAGGAGGTTATCACATTTGGTGTCGTTGCGGTGAGATAACGATCCAAGTTGCAGGAGAACGATCCTAGTTACGAACGGCGGGTCTACGTGCCAAGTTACGAACGGAGGGATTCTATCCAATCAACAGACGTTGTAGAGGAACGGACGCTGTGAATTTATCGAGGAGCCGAGCACACGGGAGAAGCAACGATACATCGAGCATCCGTACGTCAGTGAGAAACGACAACACAACGACTACAAGGTAGAAAAACTTGCTTGTCTATTGAAGTGTGCATAAAGAATTGAAGTCAGTCAATTGCGAACATTTGAAGAGTAGCCTACTATTTTATCAAGCATCTGTAAAGTAAAGAAGTAAGATGGAGAAACTTACGGAGCAAAAGCAAGCAGCTATTAAAAAGATGTCTTCGGAGAGACTAGTAAAATTATTAATTGAAGCAGGCGTAGACGCAGAAGAAGTTGAACAGATGTCGAGGGAACATTTGATGAGAACTTTGGCTGAGATTTGGGCAAAGGAAGAAGTTGAAGAAGAAGGTGCTGTTGGAGGCGCTAAAGAAAAGCCGGTTGAGAAACCTCAGGCACCGATGTCCATGGAGGCGTTGCTACAATTCATGATGATGAGTAGACAAGAGGAAAAAGAGAAAGAAGAGCAGCGTAGACAAGAGGAAAAAGAGAAAGAAGAGCAGCGTAGACGAGAAGAGAGAGAATTACGACAACAAGAGATAGATATGCAGAGGCAGCAGTTCCAGATACAATTAGAACAAATGAGAATAGATCGTGACGAATCAGAACGAAGAAGGATGGAGTTAATGATAGAATATGAAAAAGCAAGGAGAAGCGATGAAGAAATACGGAGACAGCAGATCGAAGACAAAAAAGCTCGTGAGGAAGAAAAGGAAAAGATGCGTTTACAAGAACTGCAAAGAGCCGAAGAGATTCGACAGGAAGAATTCCAAGCCGAAAAAGACAATTTGGAAAAAGCAGAAAGAGAAAGAGAAGAACAGATGCAATTGGAACAAAAGAAACTTGCTATTAAGGAAGCTCAACTCCATGAGATGGCTATTGAAAAGGAGGAACGCAGAAAGCAGTTAGACTTGTTGCAGCAAAAGATAGAACAGGAGGAACTGCGCAGGGTAGAAGATCAAACTCGACTGACGAAGAAAGACGAAGACGATAGAAAATGTCGTGAAGAGTCAGAACGAAATAGGCTCAGAGAAAGTGAGACAATGGTGTCAAAGATTAAGAAGATAGGTGATGCAATGAAACATGTGTTACCGAAGATGCCGAATGATATGATGGAAGTGCCATTATATTTTGAAACAGTTGAAAATGCATTCAATAGCTTCGCTGTGGAAAAGCAGTACTGGGTGAAATTGTTGTTGCCATTGATGACCCCGAGAGCGCGAACGGTATTGAATCGATTGTCATTTGAGAATTTAGATAAATACGATGCAGTGAAAGAGCATTTGTTGAAGGAATTCAAGTTAACAGCTCGCGAGTACAGGTCAAGGTTTGCAGATGCCAAGAAGACAGCCGAAGAAACGTATACGATGTTCACGGCTAGGCTGAAGAACCTGTTGAATTATTATGTCCGAAGTAGACGAGTGGACAAAGACTACGAGAAGTTGTTTGATTTGTTAGTGGCGGACAAGCTGAAAGAATGTTTACCACCAGGTCCACTACAGTTTGTCTTAGCAAAAGAGGGCACAGAATGCTTGGAAGCCAGTGACGTGGCAGACCTCGCAGACATACATGTAAACAATCGGATTGGTGTGATGTTTCAAGAAAAGCCGAAATATGAGTCATGGGACAATAATCCAAAGCAAACCAAGTGGGACAGCAATAACAAAGAAACTGGAAGCCAAGCCAAAAGTAATGATGTAAGGAAAGATAATTTTTCGGGAAAGCAGTGGTCGCAAGATAAACAGCAGTCAACGTGGGACAGACAAGCCTACAATCGAACTCCGCCGCTGGGACGCCCAACAGAAAGTAATGCATCATACACGCCGTACAACAAGTGGGAGAACAATGAGCAAAGAAGTTTTATAAAGAAACGTTGCCACAACTGTCAGTCCGACAAACACCTAATAAAACACTGCCAAGCACCAGGAGCGGCAAATCTGAGAAAGAGCTTTAGTAGGAGTGCAGAGAATTTGAGAGTAAACCAGATCCAAGTGATAAATGCACCTCCTGGTTGGGAAGAACAATACAACCGAGAAACGGAAGTGAAGTCGGTGATGAAATGTACACCACGGTTTATAATACAAAGTAAAGATGATTTTTCACTTATAAAGAAGATTGCCTTGCAGCATGTGACGGTAGAAATACGTGGAAATGATGGTCAGCCTATACGAGTCAAAGCATTGAGTGACTCTGGAACCGAGATACCAGTAATCAACGAGGAACTACTGAAAGAAACGACAGTAGAAGAAATCGGCAGAGTTCATCTGCAATGTGTAGCTGGAGAGCCGATTCCAGCTAAGTTGGTGAAAATCGAAGTGCGGATGAGCAGTCGTAACGAAGGAGCAGCTACAGAGGATAGGACAATAAATATCGCGCCATATTTAACTTTAGTGTGTGCCAGCATTCCAGCGGATCTGTGCAAAGAAAACAGGGAAAAGTTCTTGCTACATCCGGAGATAATTGCAGAATTGAAAGAGATTCCACCAGTGAGTGTATTGCAAGGGGAACTACAAGCGAATGTGACTACAAGAGCACAAAGTCGGAGAGCAGAAGTCGAAGGCGGAGAAGATGAAATGATAAACGAAAGTTCGCAAGAAGATGACACGGACAGCGAAGATGAACTCAGCATTCAAGATGACGAAGGAATAACACCCGAGAACAATGAAAATGAAGAAGTGATGGCTGCATGTGAACGAAATGATAGTGAAGATTCGGGGAGCGATGTGGAAATTGGTACGAGCATGAGAGAAATGTTTACGGAGAATACGAATGATGAAAAACAGGTGGAAAATGCAAAGAAATTGGAGAAACAAAAACAGTATGCCGGCCAATATAACAAGAAAGCAAAATATAAAGAATTCAAACCAGGAGAAAACGTCAACGTACTATATCCAACGTCAACCAACAAATTGATCTCACGATGGCATGGTCCATGTACAGTGCTACAAAGAAGATCCAAGTATTCGTATCTGGTGGACATGAATGAAAACGGCCGACGAATCGTCCATGCCAACAAAATGAGGAAGTTCATCGCAAGAACATTATCGTGTGGTCTCATCGTGGCAGAGGACGACGAATTCGGATCAGTGGTAGAACTACCATTGAAAGAAGACCAGGCAGAGACGACACAGAAATCGCTGCAATTGGACTATGAACAGATCGGACATCTTACCAGCGAGCAACAGAAATCACTTCAAGTGGGTGAGGAACAAATTAGCGATTTAGCAATCAAGATGTCTAAACAAGTGCTGTATGCAATGAGCCGTATGTAGATGACATTGAAGTACATTTTGATAATTGTCCTAATCATTTGAATGGACATTCTTTTAAGACAATTAGAATTGTTTCTGAAACAGATCAGATTGCATAATGTGATTTTATATATGTTTGAGGTTGGCAAACCATTTAATTTGTATTGTGATAGCAGTGACTTTGCTGTGGGAACTGTGCTGTCACAAGTGGACGATGAGGGGATAGAACGTCCCGTTTCATTTATCAGTCAGAAGCTGACAGATACCCAGAGGAGATGGGCGACGATTGAGAAGGAAGCCTATGCAATCATATGGGCTTTAAACAAATTGAAAGAAATTATTATTGGTTCCAAGATTAATGTGTTCACTGACCATAATCCTTTAGTTTATTTGACTGAGTCAATGTCGAAGTCTGCTAAGTTAGTCCGATGGTCTTTATCATTGCAAAATTTTGACATTCTGTTGAACTATAAGAAGGGAAAGCTGAATGTAGTAGCGGACTGTTTATCGAGATTGTAGTATAAGATATTTTGTGATTGCATTTAGTATAGAAATTGTTTGTATTTAGTTTCACTAAGGAGGATATCACAATTTCGCTAATTTTTAAGATTAATTAGCTCTCTTCAAAAGAAAGGAAGGAGGTAATGTAAGCTAATTTAATCAGTGCACGACGATTGTCGTACAGCGACGCAGGTAGGACAGCTGCAAATTGGCGCGCGGTGTCTGGACAGTGCGTGATGTCTAGACGAGCGTACGTTGAGTGTACAAGGAGGGAGTGGGAGTGAAGAAGGAGTGTTGTGTGTTGAGAGCCGTTGAGATAGGCTGTAACAGTTGTTGTTGAGTTGCGATAGAGTAGACTGATGAAGGTAGTAGTCGTGTAGTTGTTATGATAACGCAAGTGTAGTCATTGTTGTGTTGTTGCTGATCGTTTTACTTTACATCGGATTTTGGAGTATAATAAGAAGACTTAAACACGTCGTCGTTGTTGGTTACAAAACAGTGAAAGTCTGTAGATTCTTTACCTAGCCATTTAGCTAATGAAACAGTTATCTAGGGATAGGCCTATGCTACCACGAACTTATACGAAGAAGCTTCCGAAGAGACTGATAGGAGGAGGTGATCACAAGGAGGATATCACAATTTCACTAGATAGTATTTCCAAGATTCAGTCTGTTCTGAGTTCTCAATGCCACTGCAGTGTCCCCAGATTTAACCATGTGCCTCATATATGTGTAGAATACTTCGCACTGTTTCGTCTGGTTTGTCTTTTGAGTTCGGAACATCGGATAATCTATCTGCTTAAACCTTAAATGGGAATGATAAGCTCTACCGGATGGAAGTTCGAGAATTTGGAATGTCTACCAGAATATTAAATTTAATATCTTAGCTTTGGAAATTAAAATTACTAATTGAATTAATTAAATTAAGATTCAGACCGTCTACCAGAAGGAGGCTCTAGTGCTCTACATTTCCTTCATCATCATCATCATCATCATCATCATCATCATCATCATCATCATCATCATCATCATCATCATCATCATCATCATCATCATCATCATCGTCGTCGTCGTCGTCGTCGTCGTCGTCGTCGTCGTCGTCGTCGTCGTCGTCGTCGTCGTCGTCGTCGTCGTCGTCGTCGTCGTCGTCGTCGTCGTCACCACCACCACCACCACCACCACCATCACCACCACCATCATCATCATCAGCAGCAGCAGCATCATCTTCATCATCATCATCATAATCCTCCTCCTCTTCCTTATCCTCCTTTTTCCGTTCTTCTACAATTAATCAATCGTTAATTGGAATTTCGGATTAATGAAAAACTCTGCTATCGAAATATAAACAACATTTGAAGGAAGAAGAGAAGATATTCGCATGCATTTTCTTCATCGTTCAAAGGCCTACAGCAGATCAGGTGTGCGGCTGAGATATCGTCGGTTTTCTATCATGCAGCCACCTATAATGATCAAACAATGTCAATATAAAATTATGCGCTAACACGTAAGACAACGTTTATCATCACATATCAAAATCAAAGGATTACTAGCTATCGATGCCTCGATATATCATTTAATTGACGCTTGAGACGATTAGTCATATTAATCTATGGCCGGAACATTACCTCCAATAATTATGACACGTAGGCCTACATACATGTAGTGAATTGTATTGTATTGTATTGTGCATGATGACCAGAGTTAGTGTTATGACTCGAATGTCTTGTGGGAGCAATGTCATCTTCTGACGATTATCTTTCGCCAGAATATCTGGGACGGCATAACCTTAACTTCAATGGTCCGTTATGGACGTTATCTTCTAAAACACAACAGGAAGAATTACCTTAGAGGGCAATTAAGTGACTTATGAAGACACTATAATCTTCAGAATGACATTTTATGGACTCACCTATTGAATGTCAGCCGAAATTGGTGACATCTTAACGACCTTTAATAACCGGTAGCATATTTATAGAGACATCACCCTTTGGATAAGTTATAACATATATGCCTGCGTTAGCGTTTAACGGCTTTCGCAATAAATTTTGAGGACATAATTATCTTTTGAACGAATGTAGACTAGACCTATGACAATATTATTATTTTTTTTCAAATAAACTTGTAACTAGAAACTCCAGTGTTTAGTCTAGACGTCTCTGAGGCGGGGAAATTGCCCACTCCTAGGAACGACATTCCCAGAAAGATTGAACAGCTGCTTGAGATGATAATGTCTATTTTCAAAAAAGGTCATGAAAAAAGAGAGCTGACATGAGCAAAAAAACACTTCCACTGGTCAGCATCACGACGCCATGGCATGCACACGCCTTAGCGGTTGGCCATCCTTCAATGTTCAATGCCTGCCGTTCTGTTTCGTAGGCTATTTCTGCTTTTCGCATTTCTGTTTCGCATTTCTGCTTTCCGCATTTCTGTTTCGCATTTCTGCTTTTCGCATTTTTCTGTCTCTTTCCATTTCCCAAACTGTCCGACTGAAGTTAATTACGACTCAGGTCGCGTCGTTCTGCGTTCTTCGGTCGCCTGAGTCGGGGAATCGGCCGAGGGATCAGAGTTGGCCCCCACGACGAACAGAGAGGTCACCCACCGTGGCCCCGTCGTTCACTTAGCATGTCCCAACCACACACCCTATCAGCTGCAGTAGGAGGAACGTATTAGCCAGCGACAGCTTAAGGGCGGGCGTCAGTCTCTGGTCAGAACCTTCGCATTTGCATTGAATAAACAACGAAAATGGAACCTGTTTTGATTCCCAAAGCAAAATCTGGAGAGAAAAAACTACTCTGTTTTTAAGTAGAAGATCAACTGTTGCTCAAGTTGCACGTATTATAGGCCTATGATAAGTATATGATAGCTATGATGCTATCATATACTTAGGCCTATCATTATAATCTCTGTTTCTGTTGTTGCTGCTGCTGTTGTTGCTGCTGCTGTTGTTGCTGCTGCTGTTGTTGCAGCAATAACAACAGCATGGTAGGAGTATAGTAGTAGTAGTAGCAGACGCGAAGTTGCTGTTGCAGCAACAACAACAGCGACAGTAGTAGTAGTAGTAGTAGTAGTAGTAGTAGTAGTAGTAGTAGTAGTAGTAGTAGTAGTAGTAGTAGTAGTAGTAGTAGGCCTAGTAGTAGTAGTAGTAGTAGTAGTAGTAGTAGTGGTGGTGGTGGTGGTGGTGGTGGTGGAGGTGGTAGTAGTAGCAGTATTAGTAATAGTAGTAATAGTAGTAGTAGTGGTAGCATCAGCCGTAGCAGCAGTAGAATTAGTAGCAGCAGTAGCAATAGCAGTTGTGGTAGCGGTGGTGGTGGCAGTGATCGTGGTAGGAGTAGTAGGCCTAGTAGTGGCAGATGCGAAGTGAAATTTTGAAAGAATCAGTGTTCTTAGCGATTTTCATTATAATTGCAGAAATATTGCAGTTCAGCAAGAATCTTTCGCTGTTATTGGCCATTGACCAACCCATCTTATCGCTTACATCAACAATAATTATTATGATACACCATACTTAATACAGGCGCGTTCGGACGAAAGAGTTGAGGTTTCTCTTTTACAAAAATAAATCTCACCCTATGGTGATGAAACGAGGAACCGAGTGAGGAGGCTGCTGCAGGGTTGATAGGCCTAGGTTTCACCCTCGATCTTCACCTCCTCGCTGTTCTCCATCTGCTCCGCCTCGTCACGCTGTCATCGTCATCGTAGCACTTAACAATTGCAAGAAGGTTGACGAAGGCCGTTCTGAAGTCAACATTGAAGACGGTGTAGATGATTGGATTGATGGCAGAGTTGACGTAGCCAAGCCACACGATGGCGTTGACGAGACGTCTGTCTGTGTTGTCAACACACCAATCGCAGAACGGAAAGATGAGGTACATGAGGAAGAATGGAAGCCAGCACAGAACGAAGGCTGCCATGATGACGGCCATCGTCCTCGCTGCCTTCCGCTCCTTCGACAGAGAGATCCTCTGCCTCTCGCCCATCAATTGATTCAACTGAATCGTCGTCGATGCTGCTGATGCTGCTGCTGATGCTGCTGATGCGGGGCTCACCATCCGACACGATTCTCCATCGTCATAGCAACCTTCATCAGTTCTGCCTCCATCGTTGTTCTCTGCCTCCCTGTCGAGGTTTGCGTCGAAGGTCCCCGAGGTGCTGATCACTTCCTGTCCGCCGCAGACCTCAAGGTACACGCCGTGTCCACCTCGAGCAGCGGGGTCTCTTCTCTTGAGCAGGGACCTTGACCTTGATCTTGACCTTGGTGGTGTGCATCTCCTCATTGGAATTGCGGCCATCGTCTGCGATGATCTGGATCGCAGGCGTCTTCTGATGGCGATGAATATCTTCACGTAGACGACGCTCATGACGACGAACGGAACGAAGAACGAACCAGATGCGCTGAAGATAACGAATCCTTGCTCGTCGGTCAACTCACACTGCTGCGTATCGTCATTGTACAACGAAAGACCGTATCCCTTGTTCCAACCGACCACCGGTGGAATGGAGATGAGAGCACTGGCCAGCCAGACTAGACCGATCTGAACGAGGACCCGACGGTGGGTTCTCTTGACGGCGTAGCCAAGGGGGTCGTGGATGGCCTGGTAGCGGTCAAGGGCAATGACACAGAGGTGGAGGATGGATGAGGTGCAGGTGAGGATGTCGAGGGTGAGCCAGATGTTGCAGAGGTGTGCGCCGAGCTGCCATCGTTCGCTGCACAGGAAGTATGCGATGTTGAATGGCATGACGAAGATGGCGACCGTGAGATCAGCGCATGCTAACGAAACGATGAAGAAGTTCTGTACGATCCTCAGAGGTGGATAGGTGAAGACAGAGAGAATGACGAAGATGTTACCTACCGTCGTCAGTAGAACACACAGCGACATCAACGCTGATGACGTCAACATCTCAGCCATAGACAACATCTGCTGCTGCCTCCTCTTCACTCTCATCTCATCTTCCTCATCTTCATCCTCCGTCCCTTCCACCTCGCCACTCATCCACGACCAATCGCCATCCACGGCACCGTCCGTTGTCATGGTGACCAACGACGACTTCTAAAGCGCCATTTAGAACTGAGAACTGAGATCATTCAACTGCATAATTATGTGGATTGAAAGCAAGCAGGCAGATTGAATGAACGACTGAGAATAGGAGAAGATGGCTGAGACTTTTGTCCTTAGACTACAGTACAATCGTTGACTGAACTGTGGCTTCATTTCCAGCATGCAGCGGTTGCTGTTGCTGATCTGAAGTCAGATGGATGAGCAGCATGATCTTTATAACGACCTCGTGAGGGGTGGGTGGGGGGGAGCATATCCGAGAGCAGACTGCAGTGTTGTTGGTATGGACAGAAGCATTTATACAACGACAACCATTCTGAACACAGATTCGTCGTCTGAACTCTGAAGACCCGTATGCACAGATTGCCTGTCTGTCTGTCTGCCTGTCTGTCTGTCCGTCAGTCTGTCCGTCCGTCCGTCGGTCTGTCTGTCTGTCTGTCTGTCCGTCTGTCCGTCCGTCAGTCTGTCCGTCCGTCCGTCGGTCTGTCTGTTGGTCTGTCTGTCTGTCTGTCTGCCTGTCTGTTTGCCTGTCTGTCCGTCAGTCTGTCCATCCGTCCGTCAGTCTGTCTGTCTGTCTGTCTGTCTGTCTGTCTGTCTGTCTTTGACACTGTGTGTTCTCTCTGCCAGTCTCAATCTTCTCTGCGCCTATGTCTCGTTCTCGGCATGTCTTCGCAAGTCGTTAAGCTATTTACTGTATGTGCATTGTGCAGTACCGGTATACGCTCCAATATATATATATATATATATATACATATATATTACAAAGCAAGAATATAAATTATATGCATAATTTATAAGGTATACATGTTTAGTAGGGCTTAAGACTATTTGTGGAGTGGCCATACGCATCCATGTAGGCCTCTCAGCATGGATGCAGGCGCTCGTAGCCATTGATCAGTCTAGAGTCTAGACTCTATAATAGGTTAGCCTACTTTATCCATAATTTTTTGCACTGATCAGTCGTGCAAATGATGCCATGCACGATCAATGCACTTATAAAGTATATAAATATAATGCATTGGATGGATGGACGGACGGATGGATGGACGGATGCAAGAATCGGTGAATGGATGAATGGATGAAATGGTGAGATTAATTTGAAGATCTTGATTGAATAGAAGGATGCTTGAACT
Organism: Lumbricus rubellus; assembly: GCA_945859605.1. Taxonomy (NCBI): domain Eukaryota; kingdom Metazoa; phylum Annelida; class Clitellata; order Crassiclitellata; family Lumbricidae; genus Lumbricus; species Lumbricus rubellus. Next base: position 8,242,593 of record OX243819.1, read on the forward strand.
TTGAATGTGGGTTGAAGGAAAGAAAAGAATGGATCCTGACCTATAATTGACCTTCATCATTTTTTTATGAATTGATTGCGTGAGATCTTTCACCACCGCAGCCGGTTTGAATCAACCTCTTTTATTTATTTTTTAGAATAGACTTAGTGTGCATTATTTCATAACCAGTCAAAACTGGTCTAAACCAGTCTAAACCGGTCTCATGAGCTGAGAGACACCAGACAATGCCAAGTCCGGTCAGAGAAGAGTCAGTTCGAAGACCAGACCACATGATTATCCGAATGGTCTTATATCATATCAGTTGAGATTAGTTTAGAACGACGTGCAGCTGCCCCCAAGCAATGAAACATTTCCTGATGCAGTGTATGGATAATCGTCGCATATTATATCGACTAATAATAATTGACATTGAGTCTGGATCTCATCGCTGCTGCTGCTGTGTAGGATTTCTTTCGACGAATCTGGCGTTTCATTCGATCGCCTCTGCATGTCTCTGTCACTCGAGAAACGGTTATAATATACATGTAAAGGCGGACAAATCTATATGATGTAGGCTATAGAGTCTGTCGGATTTTCAACGCAAACCATGCACCGTCTAAATGCATCCTACAAACTGACTTTCCAAACCAAATAATCACCAACGATTCTTTTTCACGATCGTAATCTAGGTCCTGCTTCTACGGCCGCGTTTCTTAAACTCCAGCTTTCGTTAATATACGAGCTAGGGACATTTCGGCTTTGCAGTTGACAAGTTGACAACGACATTTAAAAATCGTGTTTAATAGCTTTAATTACAATACAATAGGAACCAGAACACAAAGCCCGCTTTATGAAGACAGGTCTTGTACGAAGGTATTTCGCTACATGCATACCTAGTCTTAGTGTAGCGTGAACACTGACTACCGGTAGGCCCTACATGAGTTTTTAATTGTGATTCAGACTATAAAATTTTTTTATTGAGAAACAGATATGGACATGGACTTCAGTGGCGCAATTGCAGTATCGGGGACCGAAGCATATCCAAGATCTTTGGATAGTATCTAATTATGACAATAGCCCTAACAACATTAACCCTAACCGATCCTCAGCATGCTTAATCTCACCGTAGCCGACACTCACGAGTCACGACGCCCAGCCTAATCCTAACCGACTCTCACGACGCCCAACCTATTCCTAACCGACACTCACGACCCCCAACCTAATCCTAACCGACTCTCACGACGCCCAACCTATTCCTAACTGACACTCACGACGCCCAACCTAGTCCTAACCGACTCTCACGACGCCCAACCTATTCCTAACCGACACTCACGACGCCCAACCTAGTCCTAACCGACTCTCACGACGCCCAGCCTATTCCTAACTGACACTCACGACGCCCAACCTAGTCCTAACCGACTCTCACGACGCCCAACCTAGTCCTAACCGACTCTCACGACGCCCAACCTAGTCCTAACCGACTCTCACGACGCCCAACCTATTCCTAACCGACACTCACGACGCCCAACCTAGTCCTAACCGACTCTCACGACGCCCAACCTAGTCCTAACCGACACTCACGACGCCCAATCTAATCCTAAGAGACACTCACAACGCCCAACCTAGGCCCAATCCTAACTGACACTCACGACGCCCAACCTATTCCTAACCGACCCTCACGACGTCCAACCTATTCCTAACCGACTCTCACGACGCCCAACCTAATCCTAAGAGACACTCACGACGCCTTATATTACCGGTATTACCTGACCCTTACTGACACGCACGGTCCCCATATTGCAATTGCGCCAGCCTACATGGTATTAAATTATTAATATGCATTTTTATAAAGAACCTGAGCAATAAAATATTGGTCATTTTGCAAAGCCCTGACTGCTCCGACCGACAGACAAACGTCTCGCCTGATCATGTTACAGCCACGCGGGAGAATCGTGACAATGCGGAAGATATAGTATTTACACTCGCCACGTGCATGCAAAGTTTAAAAAGTCCTATATGTCATGGTCTATTTCATGATAATCTTTTTATTGCACCAGTATGCCTTAAGCATACTCAGCCCAATGCATGATAGGTTCATTTCCCATCTAATCTTTTTATTGTGTCAGTATACCTTACGCATACTGAGCAAAATGCATGATGGGTTTATTTCCAATATAATCTTTTTATTGTGTCAGTACCTTAAGCACACAGTAGCAGAGTAGCCCTATGGATGATTGATGGGTCTATTAGCAGATAATTTTTTTCATTGTACCAGTACCTTAAGTATACAGTCGTCTTATGTATGTTGGGTCCCATATAATTTCTGCATTGTACCAGTACCTTAAGGCTTAGCATACAGTAGTATGCCTTAATGCCTTATGCACTGTATTGTTAGGCCTATAATGAGCATTTATACAGTGCCTCTTACAGTACTAGCTAATCAGAGGCGCTCTCAGCGTGACAGCCCGAGGAAATAAGAAAGACTTCAAGCAGCAAAGGGCTGAAGATGATGCCCCCAAATAGAATCTTACTACGGATAGTGGCAGGGAGTCTAAGGAGTTTGATGGACCTATTTCCAGATAATATTTACATTGTGCTAGTACCTTAAGCATACAGTAGTCTTATGTATGACAAGTCTATTTCCTGATAATCTTATTAATTGTGCAAGTACCTTAAATATACAGTAGTCCTTCAAGACATCTGTACTAGCCAGATGATTTGATGCTAAAGAAAATCACAAAAACAAGAACTTTCAACAAATGTGATTCTGTACAAAAAAAGAAAAAACATCAGTTGACCTTTAAGTTCACCAGTGTCTTGGAATAATATAATATATGGTCACAGCTTGTTGAACCAGCTGAAAGTAATACTATTACTAAAGAAATTACTTACTACTATTACTAAAATACTTAGATATGCAGAATAATTTATGACATAGTGTTCACAAAGGTTTCACAGTTTTGGACATTGATATAACACATTCCATGCATGATTGCAACTCGCAAGAACAGTGAACTGCTTCGAATAAAATTTAACATCAGAATTATGTCCGAATGCTCACCAGTCAAACCACACTATCTATGATAAAATGAAATAAACAATTTCATTTTAAGAGGCTAGCAACATCTTTTCGCTGTGACACCTTGTCAGACTTGGGCGGCAACTTAGGCAGTCCATACCAACAGATGTGAATGGACAAAATAAAGTAAATCTGACTGAAACAGCCAGCCACATAATCCATAGACAGTATAAAATTCATATGGAAATATTGATGCTGAGTAATATTAATTTTAAGTACCCGGTAAAATAACTTCAAAGGCACCTTTGACAAATGATATAGCTGACATGAAAAACCCAATGATTTAGTTAAATTTGGTTAATTGGCATAAAAAGCACAGCTGATAAAAATTAATCTAATTTGGTCTAAAAATTATTGTATAGATGCAGCTTTGAAAATTGGACATTCATAAGTTTAATTAAATAACTGTTCAGGTTGGGATCAGTGTATCAGAGATATTTCCGAAAGTTTTCTAAAAATTTAAGAAAGATTTCTCAACTTATCTATCAAATACATCTGGCAAATCGGGGCTAAAATTTTTAGCCAATTCTTAGATAATAATTATTAAAACTATTATACTTAACTCAGCATATAGCATTTGAATCAAATAGTGGATAAAATAGTCAAAAGAATTCCAGTGTCAAGTATTAGTACTTGGATCTGATGCTGTGATATTCAACAGGAAAACAATTCTGATGTCTGAACTGTGACAGAGATCTGATGCTGGATGTATTGGTGCTCTTGCAAAGCTTCTGTAACCACACGAAAAGCATGGTAATCCTACCTCACAGCTTTAGCACAAAGTTTCATAAATTTTCTACCATATAATATCTTCAACTTCTGTTACAATCGTTCTAACAGAATCCCACGTACAGTAATCAAATCACACAAAACCATTTACAGTGAAAGTAAAACAGATCAAAAGTCACCTTTAACGAAAAAAGATGCATAATTGGCAACAAAAGTAAGTTTAAAAAACAAATTCCCTCCGCTAATGCAGAAGAGTGGCTTGCATCATGACTTGCAATGCCAAGAATGGATATTCACTGGTCATTTGGATGACTTGCAATGCCAAGAATGGATATTCACTGGTCATTTGGATGACTTGCATGCCAAGAATGGATATTCACCAGTCATTTGGATGACTTGCAATGCCAAGAATGGATATTCACTGGTCATTTGGATGACTTGCAATGCCAAGAATGGATACTCACTGGTCATTTGGATGACTTGCATGCCAAGAATGGATATTCACTGGTCATTTGGATGACTTGCAATGCCAAGAATGGATATTCACTGGTCATTTGGATGACTTGCAATGCCAAGAATGGATATTCACTGGTCATTTGGATGACTTGCAATGCCAAGAATGGATATTCACTGGTCATTTGGATGACTTGCAATGCCAAGAATGGATATTCACTGGTCATTTGGATGACTTGCAATGCCAAGAATGGATATTCACTGGTCATTTGGATGACTTGCAATCTCGAGAATGGATATTCACTGGGCACAAAATGACTTATTCACTGATTGTCGACTAGAGATGACCATTGAGATTTCTGGACCAGCCAAACTAATGACTAGAACTTAATGTTAACAAACGTTCACAATGTCTTGGCAGGCTACTCAAGTATCTGAGTCTCATCAGAAAAAATAGACCTGCTTGGTCAGGTGACAAGAGAATTCATATATTCCAAACATGTGCTAAATAAAATTGGCATTTTCTCAAACAACTCAAAAGTCAGAAATAACTATTTACCAGCTGAAATGGCTGCCATATGTAATCCTACAATCAACTAACATATCTCCGAGAACTTACATGATTGGAATCAGGGGAAAATGGTCCCTAGAGTTACGCAAGTTAGAAATAAAACACACAAAAGCGCAGGTTTAAAATAAAACTCACGTGGAAAAATATATATTCACTGAATTTTCCTGGTAACTAAAAACATCTTAAAAGCCTGATGCATGACATCAGAAATGCTTAGTTCCTCTACTTTCTCTAGATTCTAAACACAGCTGAATCTGACAGCTAGAGACTCTGTGTAAAACACGAAGTTAATGGCATCTGCAAAGCAGAGACTTGTAGTCAAGACAAACAAAATACGGCACAACTTGTCTCTGATTTTTAACAACATCGATCCTGCAACAAACACTAACTCTCCCAACTGACAATGCTCAAAAAATAATAATATAAATAATTACAGAAGAGCAATCAGATGAGACACTAATAAAGTCAAATCCATTCTTTGGGACAACTCGATCCATAACAACCAAACAAACTAACTTGCAAAAGCGGTGAGCAGACAAAGTAGTCGTCTTTAAAGACTAGAAAGATTACATTTGCAGAATTTCTAATCACACAGAGATCAAAATCTCCCATTCAGTATTAAAATAACTTGTTACATGACACGCTGGCCGGCAAGTCTTGGACAAGCCGACCTCAAATTAAGAACTATCAAGAGGTATCAGTAGTAGAAAATATGTGGGTCCAATTACCGTAAGACAGATTTTTAACTACAATTAACAGCATTTGTATCCCTCCATCTTGTGCTTAATTCTGATGCAAACATGCAGGAATCAAAACAATAATTTTTATTTCCATACTATTACAGTGTATAATATGAACTGCAAAGTGCCAGATTCTCTAAAACTGGACTTACAAAGTCCCAACACTTACATGACCAACTGATACCATATACCAGGAATTTAAAATAAGGAGTGGAATCATATCATTCCTACAAATCCCGCTTTAGGTATCTTTCAACACCATAAAAATATCTCCATCCAGCTCCATACACTCATTACACTGCAATGTCCAACATCCCATTGATTTTCATGAAAGCTTAAATTTTCTCTTAAATGAAATAATACGTCCGACTTAGAAACCATCGTTTAAACTTAAAAAAACAATAACCCAAAACTCCATAAACAAATGTACCATATGTAAATAGACTTCAGATGCATCCAGATTCACAAACAATTGCATGAAAACACAAAAGACATATCCAGGTATATTATATAGCTCAATAAAAAATATCGTTAACTTTATAGCTATCGTCTTCCTGTCAAGACATAATTGTTTTAGAGGTAATGTTTCTGCTAATGTAACGAGACAATTAGTTTCTCATTAATATATTAACTGCTTAAAGACAATTGATTCGCATATCTCTACTGGATGCCATAACAACTAATAACATCAATAAAAGCGAGAACTAAGTAGCTTCCTTTCGATTTAAGTAAGATGCACATGCATGGAATGACAAAGAACTGACATGATGATGATGACAGACCTTCATGTCTTAAACACATGGTCCACGATGTCAGCGGATAATTATTACTACTTCTAAAAACCAGTAAAATTTACAATAGAAAATTAAATTAGTACACGGCTTTCTTTGTTCAAATACAACAATACAGAATCTGCACATTATAATTATCTACGGCTGGCAATGACTAGCCGAGTTCTGCTATCAGACAAATACGGATGGTCAACGTTGTGCATGCAGATTCTCTCAACAACTTTGTTTCAATATGTGTTAAGTTTTATCGTCCAGAGGATTGGCCACTGGCCAGTGGTCACAAAACCTCTTATGCTGACGGCAAGAAAAATGAGGAACTTGCTAACAGACTTTCACACCTCATGGCTGCGTCAAGGTTAGCTTATGCTTCTTCTTTATCATCCAGAAACCACTTAAATTATACGAAGTGATTCAAATCTGAATTCACCAAATACGTAAGCTCAAATTGACTTCTGTGACGCCACTTCAAAACACAAAATTTAGAAGTATTTCCCTATTTGCTGTTGTAAAATGTTGCAGTGATGCTGAATTTTGATCATCATACTTTACTTTACACATAGATGCAGATAAAATTATCAGAGTACCCTTTAATAACAATTTCATTGTGATTTGATAGAAGCCATAAACTGCAGAATTACTTAACCTGTTATAGCAGTGGTTCCCAACCTTTTTTGACCTTAGGGCCCCTTTTTATAAGTTGGAGGACACGAGGGCCCCTTTTCCTTAGTTGAAGAACATTAGGGGCAACAAGGCTAAAATTTAATTAACTAAAAGCATATAAAATTGTTATAATTGAACCAAAATAGAACTAAAAGCATATCAAATTGTTATAATTGATTCAAAGTAGAATGTCTGATGTTATTTATAGACGTCAGAATAAAATAATTTGTAATAGAAAATAATTATGTGTTTTATCCTGTCCAAATTGCCAATTTTTTCTTATATTTTTGTTAATTCTTTGAGTGATGACGGCAATTTTTTTAGGCCTGGCTGGCCACTTTTGACCTGAGCGCCACAGTTTGGGAGCCACTGTGTTATAGTAACTCGATAGTGATTTTTCAGGGGCTCTAAATTGCCGTAATGCTTTGCTCTGAAAATTTACAGTGGCAAGGCAATTCATCCAGCACTCAATAGCAGACTGAAACCATCAAATAAAACCTGAAAGTTCCTACAAGCATCACGTATTCCCTTAAGGTCAATGACACAACGGTTTTATACAGAGCAGTTTGGAGGTCTCCTGTTAGGCACAAACTGCATTTCAAACGACGAGTGAAGATGAAATTCAGGACAAAACAACGAAGAATAATTCCACTCAACAAGATGAATATTTGAGCTCAACAATCAAGAAAATGTAGGTTTGCTGTAAAGATGCAACAGCGTTGAAAAACAAACGATTAACGAGAGATAAGTTCTCAACACCATTCCTTGTCGGCAAAAGCGACAAGTCTTTCTCGGCAAACATTTCCACTTCCTTTTGAAAACAACGGACTTCTTCAAGATGCTTTCTTTCAATCTCTGACAAAGATGCTCAATTTCAACATGAAACGCTGATATTGTCAGCAATTGGATGACATAATTATTTCTCGATCAACATAAACTGTTGATTTATGTCAGAGTTTCTCTTGATGGTTCTATCTGAGCGTACAAATACCTGAACATGACTCCTGGTACATTGTGAAGGACCAACAGCAGCAAAAAAGCAATGGAAACTATACCCTATAAAGTGATCAGATAGGTTGGAGAAAGTCAAAACAAGGGTAAAGGAGATGATGAAGCCTGACCATAAAAACACACGTAGCAATAAGAGAAAGAAAATTAAATCTAGAAAAGAACCAGTGAGTCAACTTTGATGGACGCGATAAGACATGCGAGTGAATTGCAAGGATGAACTCTAAGTCTAGACCACGACCAGTGGCGGCAACGTCTGTATCGACAATTCAATATCTGCATTCATTACGAATGCAACACAAATTAGCTGCAACGAAGAGAGGAGATACTGCAATGCATCTCATGTTTGATGCTTGAACAAACTGCCTCGATGACAGGAATAAACAGTCATAACATTATCCAAATCTAACAGCCGTTATATAACAATGTCAGTGTGCAACTGTCATGTCACTGTTTATTCTGCCTTCACATCGTCGGTACGACAGTAACATTGTGATACCAGTGCGATAGACTTTGTCATTTCGCGGAGGATGCAGTTCGAGAAGTAACTGCAGAGAGATGGCTGCTGATGGCTGCTGATGGCTGCTGATGGCCAGCTGGCTCGTATTCTACTGCAGCGACTTGAGACAGACCTTGAGGTCATCAATGGTTGACTGGAGCCGACAACGATTCCCAGCCATCTGTTCCTTTGTCTGTAGCAACCCCTACACAAGACAATAGCATTCTTGTGAACAAGACAAAACTGATCAGTCTGAAACAAATAAAATTGGCATGCTTCTAGCTAAACTACAATTACTATTTATGCTGTCATTATTTTTTTCTTCTGATTTGATTATATAATGTTATGTAATTACTGTTTTTTAAAGACATCAACAGCCATAGTAGCCATAAGATGGCATTAAACTTCCGGAATAAATAAATTATAATATTTGCATTGTGTCTACATAGAGGCTATGAGTTGCCTCTTATAAATTGCATTAACATTTCACAAAGGAGATAAATTGCCATATGTAGTAACCTCTTATGAGAATTGCATCAATGTGATTTCATAGAAGCCACGATGTAATTAGGTGAGATATATGACTAAGACTCTACTCAGAGCGATGTCTAACCGTCATGTGGCTTCGCAGTTGCTCCGACTTCATGACCAGATCATTGTTGAGATGGTGGAGCCGACGATTCTGCTCAATGAGCAACGACCTTTCCATCGACCTTTCTGTATGAAACACAATAGACGTCTGCTGTTTACGAAGACAAAGGCAAGCAGCTGCTTAAGAAGAAGACAGCCATCAGAGGCAGTCATAAGAATATCAAGTTATAATAATAATAACAATAATAATAATCTGTTTTTTAATTTTCAAACTGACACAACGCAGTGCGATTAAAATTATGAGAGATAATCACAAGTTATTACAGGTGCTGAATTTAATTTTCGGCAGCCAACAGGGTGCCCATCACATCGTACTAATTTTACCAACGCCATCTGCTGATTGGAAGGACATTTGGGAGGGTAGCGGGAAGGAATCCCACAACCATGCGCTCTTCAAGTCAGAGTGTGAACCATTACCCTAAACTAGCACAATAGCACATATAGGAATGAAGCACAGTTCATGTATGCAAAAGCTTGTATACAAACCTTCGATATAATGGTAATAAGATTCGATGATGGTCTCATGACCCGGCCAGTTAAACGCTGATTCCATCTCGGATGATGACGCTGCCAGCGCTGGCGCCGTGTGGTGGACAATGGCTGAAGACAATGGCGAAGAACCATCGACGCGTTCTTTTGAAATGACGAGAGATGATGAAGAACACCGGGTTGCAGACTTCGCATGTAACGATGCGTCCAAAAGACGTGGGTGACTAGCGACGACATCCAAAGCTCCTCCTCCTCCGATCCCTCCTCCTCCCCCTGCTCCATCAGTGGCTGAGTGGTTGCAATGGTCTTGACAGTTAGGTCCTGTAGTTGTTTGAAAGTCAGCTGCTGAAATACAACAATGCATCGCTGATCCACATGCTGACATGAAGTGCAGACGCAAAAATCAGAAACACACTATCTGCACTATCTTGAAGTTGAACCAGACAGACACATTATTTGCAAAATGGCAAGCCTTGAACCAGACAGACACCAACATCAATTAGAATTAATTATGGATTCAGCTGTTTGTCAATTTAATTAGCTAATTGACGAGACTTTAATCTAGGTTCAAATATTTATATCAATTAATTAAGATGCAATGAGCAGCTGTTCAGTTAAAGTTTTTTTTTTACTTTGGCGGAGACAAACGGAAATGTTGGTTCTGGAAAAGAGTCTAGGAAATTGTGAACGCGGCTTTGGTGAGACGCTGGGAGGAAAATTGTGCATCACAAGGGATGGGATTTACACAAATTGCGGCACCAACGCAGATGTGAAAGAGATTAAATATGTATGTGGCTCATGATATTCATACAACTGGTCATTTTGGGAATTCGTACACTGACGTCAATAGCTACATAAACACAATCATAACAACCTATAACTAAAAACGTGGACTTAACCAGATTGAGGAGACACTGACCAAGCGCTGCACGGCTCTTCTGGCGAGATCTGCTGTTGACATCAAAGGCAAACGAAGGAGGGTCAACGATGAGAGGAGGGCATCTGCTGCTGCCGTGAATGCTGTTGCTGCTGCTCTCGCTATTCTGACTTTGTAATTTATCGTACGCGTTCGAAGGTCGCAAGTGACTTAGGAATTCCGTCCCCATCATCATCAGCTGCTGCTGCTGCTGCTGCAATCGCTCTCGTTGTTCCGCATCACAGACATCGACGCGATTGGCGCATCTCGGAGGTGTTGTGGAGTTGCTTCTTTCGACTTGATGTCGATGGCGTTTTGAAAGATGATGCAGCGGTGTGGCTTTGGTTGGCAGATGACTCGTCAACTGTGACCCACCTACATAGCAAAAAGACAAAACATATCGTGACCCAACTACGTAGCAAAAAGACAAAACATATCGTGACCCAATTACGTAGCAAAAAGACAAAACATATCGTGACCCACCTACGTAGCAAAAAGACAAAACATATATCGTAGCTGACAAGCGACTAAAAAATCATATTCTAGGAAACTAAAAGTGACAGTTGGTTCTGTTAGACTGCTGAGGCGAAGGCGCCAAATTCCTTGGACACATCCCTAGGTTATATACTATATAGGCATGAAAATAATAAGCAAAATGCTTGCAGGACTGTATTTCACGTGTCATCTTCAATGGCACTGTAACACCACAATCACAGACTACGCATGTATTCTTATGTAATCGAAATCACAAATATTGCGAAGAAATGTCTCAGACATAATATGAACCTGACAACATTTGCATGCACAGTGTGGAGTCATGTGGTGCCATATCCTCCAAAAGCTATTAACCTAAAGACAGCAAAAAGAACAGCATACCTACAGAAGTAGGTCAACAAAGTCACACAAACATGCTTTGTAAAGCACATTTCCAATTGTTTCTGGATTTGGAATTATAAGGGGAACGACATTTTGCTAGACATATGCATCTTACTTAAACCCCTCAACCAATTTCGACCACAAAACTGCTTACAAGACAACAGTCAGTCAGTCAGCAAACATGGACAACTGAATCAGATCAATTCTGATTGTAACGTTGTTGTTGTTGTTGTTGTGCCTCTTCATGGAAGCTCGTTTAGGACAACAACAACAATACCAACACCACCACCACCCCACATCACCAACAACACCCTCACCACCAATAACAACACCACCACCACCAACACCACCACCAATAACAACACCACCACCAATAACAACACCACCACCAATAACAACACCACCACCACCAACAACAACAACAACAAACAATACCAATACCAACACCAACAACAACCTGACAGACGAACATCTTACGTTGTTCCGCAAGTTGTGTGTTAACAGATCGCAATTGTAGAAGATGCAGAAGTGAATTTTTATCCGTTGAGCTGCGACTTGCGTCAGCGATGACATCCGACTTCGCATTGAACAACGACGACGACTCACGAGCGACATCGACAGACGACGTTGATGAATCCAACGCAGCACTGTTGTCCAACTGAATTGGACTCAAACTCGACTCATGCACTTGACGACGTCTCCTCTGGTGCTGCTTAAACTCAAGCTCTGAACACAAAGAAATTCGCACACTCAATTACTCAAATTATTATGTATTCACCTACAACGTCTGCCATAATTGAGAACTTTAGCATGGGCCTATCAACAGAATGGCGGACATAATTGGAGCATTGCTGTCCATGTGAAGTATCACACAAGTAACATTGCTCAAATGCAAAGTCTGATCAATCAAGACTTTGGTCTAAGGTAAGACAGAGGAAATTCTGACAAATGGGTGCAATGCATACTAACTACTACTCGGTAAGTATGCTTCACACATGTACATAATTCAGCATCAGTCACTTGGTTTTGTTTATAAGCAAATCAGTCTTACTGCAAATCTGCAGCAGAGCCTTAGAGTCAAAGGTTATATCGTCAATTAGAAAACTTAACACAGACTGCAAAAGCTGTTTGCCATGAACGATAACAGAACCCACAAATGCACAGATGAACAGATGAACAGAAATCTGCCAAATAGGGTTCTCACTCAGCACATGATAAAGCATTAGAAGGTTTATCTTTGGAATCCTCAGGTGAGGAGTATGTACAGATCCCAATTTTCACAAGTTATTTTTAAGTAGTTGCCTAGTTTGTATGGTTCATTGAGTTACTGAATCATGGTTTGCTCAATGCATGTAGAAGAAGAGCAGTCCATTTTAAGCTAGCCTTCAGGCAGCCATGGGTATCAAGTGTTAGCAACCTCACTTTTTCGGCATATGAGGGCAGGTGGTCAATCCTCTCCCTTGCCGTCTCATCCTCCCAATGACAGTGTCTATACATGAACTGTTTTTGTCGTCATCAAATCTACATAAAGCGTGTATGGGCTGTTGTTAATGGTTATGCTACTTCGATCTTCCAGTCAATGTACTCATAATAGCTGAGTTGGTTAGTTGTACAAGCAATTATGCGACAAAGGCTATTACTAAGCTACTAAGATTAACGGCAGTAAGTTCATGAATTCAGTGCACAATCAGATGCAGTAACAACAGAACCAAATGGACCACTTACCTTTAAACTTATCTGTCGCTACTAAACCAAACATGCCAAGGAACTGAATCTTCTGCGACGAATTATTCTCATCTGAGAGCGCTGGTCCAGACGTTATAAGCAGACACTTGGCCACTTCGCTGCACGTATTCTCCCACTTCTCTTCATCCATCTCATCTTCGCTGTTGCATCCTCCTCCTCCTGCTGCCACTGCTGCAGTCTTTGCCTTCCTGGCGATCATCACATCCAGCTTACTGACCAATGGCTTCGGTTGATGGCTGCTGGCTTTGCTTGCATCCGTTCCACCATGGTCCCTCCGTGTCTTATCAGTCGACCGACTGTTTCCCGTTGCACCAGACTTCTTCTTCACATAACTGTTTCCCATTGCGTTCGTCATGCTAGACTCGTGTGTCGCAGGACGAGGAGGTCTTCCTTGACCACCGCGCTCCTGCTCTCCATTAGCGCCGCTCGAATCCATATGCGCCACCTTCGTCAGCGCCAGATTCAACGGCATCTCCTCGTTCAGCTCCGTCGACCGCCTCTTGCTGGCAATCGACGTCGGTGCCATCTTCCTATCGTTCATCTTCACCAGCTGCTGCTGTTGTTGCTGCTGCTGAAGATGCTGCTGATGGTGATGCAGACGATGATTGTCCTGGACCATCCCACTCTTGCTGCCATCAGAACTCGTCCTCGGTGCGTAGTCCTTGCGCTCATACGCCGAAGGTGTTTTGGCGCCACCTGCATGTCGGTCTCGGTGCGACGATGCGACGCCCAACAGTCTCTCGGTCGCGTCGTTAGCATCGTTTGCGGGATGTACCTGCTGCTCGAACGGTCGGTGAAACTTCTGCTCGTATTGACCTTTGAACTGCGCCGCAGGACTGATGACTTGGTTCATCATTGCAGAAGATGCGGGCTTTGGTCCGGAGGAGAGAGACGGCAATCTTTTGTCTCGTGTGTCGTCCGACTTTGAATGCAACATCTGATGTCGCTCTTTGGCCGCTGCGTAGTCCTGCAAATAAAAGCCACTATTGATACATTAGAGCCATTCGCTATCTACATAATTTTCAAAACATTCACAACATGTGCCACGCAGACATGTTAATTCTGTTGTAAAAGACAATCTGAACCTTGATACTCAATTCCATTCCAAACAGGTATTCAACCATCTGTGCATCCCAACTAATATCCATTACTCAGCACAACAATTGAGCAAGATGAAGTGTAGATAAGATAGGTATTTACGGCATTTCGCAGCTGTGCTTGGAGCCTAGAAGGAGAATCTTGTCGCGGATGAATGCAGACTTAAAGCAAATATTATGTAGAGATATACACAAATCAAGGGAGTCAATCAAGCCATGAGCCTAGCTGAATCATTTAAGACCAATTGAAGAGGGAAAAAGACAATGTTTCAGACACAAACAAGTGAGTTGCAGTAGTCTAGGCAGAAACAGATGAAAGCATGAACTATGGCTCTCAGCTGCTTCAGTTGAATGCAGCAGGAGTGATATATATATATATCAGAATTTGACAGAACAATCAGGTCAGACGAGGCTTTGAAGCATGATACAAAGCCATTAGACAAGGAAATCATCATCATCGTCGTCGTCATCATCGTCGTCGTCGTCATCGTCGTCGTCATCATCATCATCATCATCATCATCATCATCATCATCATCATCATCATCATCATCATCATCATCATCATCATCATCATCATCATCATCACCACGTCGTCGTCGTCATCATCATCATCATCATCATCAACATCATCGTCGTCGTCATCATCATCATCATCATCATCATCATCATCATTATCATCATCATCATCATCGTCGTCATCATCATCACCTGTGGCATCTCATAGTTTCGATCTCTTCTCGAGGCGGCATGTCGTTGCTGCTGCTGCTGCTGCATGGTGTTACTAGGAGACAATAGCGACTTCTGGAGATTCAGTGGTTCCATCGTCGTGGCACCACTCTGCAGTCGTGATGCTGTGTATGTGAACTCGTTGTGACCAGCGCTAAACTTATTGAAACCAGCGTCTGTAACAATCGACACATTTACACAATAATTACTATTAATTACTATATCGGAATACTGCGAAAAAAGTTAAAGCTGATAAGAGCATGTAGAGAAACAAACGTAACTATGTACTTAAGTAAAACCTTAACTACATGTGGTCATGTGTACTTCAAGTAGCTTTAGTACAGGAAAGTAGAAAAACACGAAGTTTCTACACCAAAAACAACTCCGGTTATGGCCGATCAATTAATTAAACCGAAATCAATGACATGAACTACGATGCATCATCATCATCATCACCTCAGTTCAGATAGCAAACACAAATCAACCACAATGTATGAAAAGTGCATCCAGCAATGTTATTATTATCATTACATACCCCAACCCTACAAAGTATCGCTTAACAATTGTTGTGAAGTTTGGTTGTACTTGCTCAATACTTTCATTAGCCTCCACTTCTGTCAAGAGATATTTTCTATCTCTATAAGATGGTATAAAAACAGAATAGCATTGAGAAATACAGTTTACAAATTGCCAAATTGTTACAAAAACAGTATAAAATTGAGAAATACAGCTTACATCAGCATAAAAAAGCGACCATTTTAGCATGTATACGTCTCGCAATCACACGTCATGATGACGAAACGGTCATCGATTCAAATGAAATCAACGAACCTTGGTGACGATGTTCATGACGTGCAGGACTTCTCAACGAAGTCGATCGTTTCATTTGATCGTTCTTCATCGGATCTTTATTATCGATGTGATGTCGACCAGCACTGCTATTGCTGCCGCTGCTGCCGTGCTCCTTTCGAACGACGTCGTCAGAGCAACGTGGCTCTCTTCGCACATCATCGCGATCGTGACGATGCGTCTTGTGATGGTGCTCAGATAATAGCGCCTCCCTCTCAAACCTCTTGCACGCATCTGACGACTCCTTACGAGGGTCGTATTCCTTCAGCTCTTTCTCGCGTTCACTGGCGTAAGCAGACACAGTCGATGACCTGCAAAGCACAGAGTGTCTTATGTAATGTAGATAATGGGACTGGAACTCTGACTGGTTCAGTAGATATGTACACCAATCACTGGAGTTGGACTTTGAAGTGCCTCTGGGTAGCAATCCTGAAGGGCACTATATAATTCCACTGAATGAATATTATGAATGCATTACAATACTATGTTACACATACATCTAAATAAATGCAAGTGCATGCAGGATACTGCAACCTGAAAGTAATGGACGGTGACATTCATAAAGTGCTGTAATGATCTTGCAAATTGCAATCAAGTGAGATAAGTCACAGGCAACTCTGTATGAAAGTCCAGAGCATAGACAATTCATATAATCATGTCAACCTTGCAACACCAATATGTTGCTGTGAAATATTTAAACTCTTAGTGTCCTCACTGATAACTCAGTCATTTGAAAAACTCTCCTTACAATTCTGTGCACTTCTTATCATCAAATGCATTTTATCACCTTAGTCGTTTTCACAAGCCTACAGTTGCATTAACTTTCAGATGGAGCAGAAATTATGAACCAATTTCAACTGTCCTTGGATTTGAACCCTAACCTCTCAACCGACTAGCCAATACACCATCAAGAACCCATAAAAAGTTAAATAAATTATTTAGGACATGTACCCACAAAGACATGTCCCAACAGCTAACCCCATTTAAGTTTCGATGTTGAGTTTCATCAAAACAAGTGTGAGAATGAGAATGAGGAAGAGAGAAAGATAGGAAACTGAAGGAAGACCATTCCAGACAGATTTTGCACAGTGAAAAACATGCACAACACGTGGATGATAAAAATTGCAAGTCAAACAACTGAAAGAGACAAAGAATTCCAGGAACCAAGGAAGACACATAAAATGAAGGCTGGAAGATCGAAGTAGCATAACCATTAACCAGCGCATACACACTTTATGTAGATTTGATGACGACAAAAACCGTTCATGTATAGACATGTAGCATCATTGACAGCATTTGAGATAGAACAGCTGGGACATAAAAGTACAATTAAACAGAAAACAGCAAATCACTCTCAAGTGAATGACGCATTCAGACAACAATCAAGCTGCATGTAGTACATTGTACAACATTGTACATGATGAGATGCTTTCAGCTGACGACAACCTGTATCTTTCAAATCTCATTACATCATCATTTTTTTAATTAAGAGACAGCATTTACTATATACAGGTCAAATGAACATGAATCATCTGACATTATGTAGTGAGTTAAAGACTTGCTCGATCCTTGTAATATGATGCAGTGCTCCTGAATAACCTGGCACCTGCACTTGGAGTAGCACTTTCAAAATGTACAGTATATGATTAAACTAATGATTAAGCTTCAAACAAAAGTATCCATCTCACAGAAGGCCAGATGGTTAGAACTTGTACTCCAAATACAAGCCAAGCACTGTGCGCTGAGAGACCAGTTGCATTGTCTTTAGAGGTTCTCAAGACATGCTAGAGAGTGATGTGTTGACTGCAAGTACTAGCAAAACAAATTATGTTAAACTGAAAGTTTTAAGTCATTTCTATCATTAAACAACCACTTTCTTTTAGTCAATAGTTTACAACTGTCTGAAATAGAACATAAATTGACTTGATTAATGAAACAGTAAATCATGCCGAAAAGATACATAGTACGAGGTCTTTTACCTGTCAATACCAAGCCAGTTGGGTCCAGTCATATCTGGATACTTGGACAGCAGAGACAAACTGGCGAGATTCTGGCAGTAATAGTCTCCTGGATAACGAAGGCCTGACTGTAGGTTTGGATACAATGCCGCAGCATTCGGAAAGATGCCAAGATGTGGATACTGAAGCAGAGATGCCTGCAGCATCATCTGCTGTTCAGCTGCCAGCAATGAACTGTCATACCTGCTTGCAATGCAAACAATAAATCAGAAATGTTCTTTGAAACTCACGGCAAATAATTCATTAGGCTATAATTGTTTGCACTTGTAACAATTTCTTCTCTTGGATTTTATGAGCAAATTGCAATTACTGTCTCCCACTGCTTATCACGACTTACCTATAAAAACACATCAGCAATATGAGGGCTCCACAGACTATGCGAAGAAGCTGGTCAAAGGACAAATCAATGTCTCGATTACCAGAACAAATCAAGAAGTCACTCCATGACAAATAGCATTTGCTAGATATTAGGTCATTTATATGCGCAGAGTCACTGCACCCTACAAATATCACTACTAATTCAAAGTACTGTAACTCTAATTATGCTTTTCTTCTTTTTTGACCGCATCTTCACACTGCACATACATAAATTAAAGCACTTGAAACTGGCATGGCCCTAATTAAATTAACTGTCTTAGTAATAATTTAGTCATCTTCTTGGCTGACATATTGCAAGAATACTAATCATAATAGATCAATCAATTAATCAATCAGAATTTATATAGCACCCCTCCAAGATAGAGCCGTAGTCTTCTTATTATTTCATTAACAGGCTGCATTACAGTAAATCATTGATTCCACTAAATCACTGATTTCCACTAAATCACAAACTGATTTCCACGTAGATGTTGTTTTATATACCTGTACTGTTGATTTCCAAACATGCCAGCCGCTGCGGCAGCTGAACTCGATCCATACGCATTCTGGTAAGCCTTGTAGATGGAGTCAAAGGCTGCAAACTGTGAGTTTGACAGACTGGGATGAGTGACCCCCCCACCAGCGACGCTTGGCATACCGTCGTTGGCCCCCGTGCGGTATGCATGGAAGGTGGCGCCAACAACTGCACCACCGTCGTTGGCCTGTTGGCCTGCACCGCCTCCTCCTCCTCCTCCTCCGCTGCCGCCATGTGACTCCATCGCAAGGTTGCTGCTGCTGCTGCTACTCGCGGCAACAATTGAATGAGGAGTTAACCTGATGCGATAAATATTGACAAGGACAATTGTTGTAATAAAGATGATTCAATATAGAAACATACACGGTTATATAGAGCGATCGTCGTAAGGCCTTGACTACGCTAATTTTTATCGGTGAACTCAATGGCTGAGATCTTTCACCACTGCTGCCCGTCTGACAAGACGTTTCCAGGTGTGCCACACATAGCGACTGA
Organism: Lumbricus rubellus; assembly: GCA_945859605.1. Classification (NCBI taxonomy): domain Eukaryota; kingdom Metazoa; phylum Annelida; class Clitellata; order Crassiclitellata; family Lumbricidae; genus Lumbricus; species Lumbricus rubellus. The sequence continues at coordinate 8,261,858 of OX243819.1, forward strand.
TACAACCGGAGATTGTATCTATAAAAAATACAGCCACGGTCTATGCATGTAAAGCACCTCTTGTGTGAAGCGCGTCTAGCAGGTTGAACGAATCAGAGAAAGAAGAGAGAGCCAAGCAGAAGTGTAGAGCGAATAGAAGACTAAAGCGCATTCCAAAGAGAACGATCAATTGAGGAAGATGATCGAGAATGAGAAATAGCAGTTCTAGAGCAAGGAACCAAAAAGGTCAAGTCTGTTGAATGAACGAAGTGGACGGTGGTAGGAAGCTGAGTGAGGATGAAGTATAACATCAGATATTTGGAGTAAGACTCCACCGAGCTTACATAGTCGTACGCTCTATTCAATGTGGCTAACAATGTCAGTAGGATTAAGAGAAGTAGCGGATGAGACGGTAGAGTTGCCTCTGAGTAGAGTCCTTGAAGTGGCGCTATATAAATTAGATAGATAGATAGATAGATAGATGGATGGATGGATGGATGGATGGATAGATGGATAGATAGATAGATAGATAGATAGATAGATAGATAGATAGATAGATAGATAGATAGATAGATAGATAGATAGATAGATAGATAGATAGATCTAGATAGATAGATAGAATGACGAGGATCACAAGGAGTAGAGCAGAAAATTTACTCTATGTTCACAAATAGGAAAGGCAGACAGATAGGTTTCAATTGAACTGTAAATGTTTACAGCAGTCTGCCTCAAAGCTTCCAAATCAGTTGTCATAGTCTTAAAAGAAAATGAAAATTAAGAAAACTTTTGAATAATAACAGTACATACAAAATACAATAAATAACAGTGCACTTAATTATAATTGCTACAATGAGCTACAATAGATTTGATTGCTGTTGCTATTTTTGTCAATAAATAATCTGTAACCCTACAACGCTTAGTCGCTTGGTCTGTTGAAAGAGACAAACAAACCTTGAAAACAAAAGTAACAAAGCAATGGAAGGAAAGATTGGGTTTACAATTATGCCGAATATAAGGAATTATGGAGAATTTACTGCCCTAAACCACCCAGTCTGTGTTTGCAGACTTTGGCAGAGGCTCATATTGTTGCAATTCTGCTCTAGATGCCTTGCTACTGATGTGGTTCTTGTACAAGTCTGAAAAATCCTCTGGATGCACCATCTATGTTATCTAGGGATCATGTGGTCATTCAAGCCTTGCAACTGTAGAAGAGAGGACCCCCATATTCTCATTATTGATTTATACTTTCTAAAATATGAAAATGATGCCATAAACCCATAAAGATCAATCATTCTGACAGGTCTACTACGAAACACGCAACCTCTTTCGAAAAAATAAAAAAAACTCTCAACAATGACTTTAAAAAAATAAAGGAAAACAATTCTTTTCTTCTAAACAATGCTTACCTTGGCAAACTCGGCGTGTGACGATCCAAACCGATGAACAATGATCGATCGATCATTTGATCAGCCGATCCGATCTTTAAACCACCGCCACCTCCGCTGCCACCAGATGGCTGCTGTTCATTGAGTAGACTCGAACTCTGAACTCCAGAGTGCGCTAGCCAACTGTAAGCCTGAAAAATGAAATGCATCAAACGGACATCAATAGGAAATGATAATACATTCCAATATAATGAAGTTCTTATACAAGAAATGATAATACATTCCAATATAATGAAGTTCTTATACAAGAAATGATAATACATTCCAATATAATGAAGTTCTTATACAAGAAATGATAATACATTCCAATATAATGAAGTTCTTATACAAGAAATGATAATACATTCCAATATAATGAAGTTTTTATACAAGAAATGATAATACATTCCAATATAATGAAGTTCTTATACAAGAAATGATAATACATTCCAATATAATGAAGTTTTTATACAAGAAATGATAATACATTCCAATATAATGAAGTTTTTATACAAGAAATGATAATACATTCCAATATAATGAAGTTTTTATACAAGAAATGATAATACATTCCGATATAATGAAGTTTTTATACAAGAAATGATAATACATTCCAATATAATGAAGTTTTTATACAAGAAATGATAATACATTCCAATATAATGAAGTTTTTATACAAGAAATGATAATACATTCCGATATAATGAAGTTTTTATACAAGAAATGATAATACATTCCGATATAATGAAGTTTTTATACAAGAAATGATAATACATTCCAATATAATGAAGTTCTTATACAAGAAATGGTAATACATTCCAATATAATGAAGTTTTTATACAAGAAATGATAATACATTCCGATATAATGAAGTTTTTATACAAGAAATGATAATACATTCCGATATAATGAAGTTTTTATACAAGAAATGATAATACATTCCAATATAAAGAACGTGTTATATACAAGAAATGATAATACATTCCAATATAAAGAACTTCTTATACAAGAAATGATAATACATTCCAATATAAAGAACTTCTTATACAAGAAATGATAATACATTCCAATATAATGAAGTTTTTATACAAGAAATGATAATACATTCCAATATAATGAAGTTCTTATACAAGAAATGATAATACATTCCAATATAATGAAGTTCTTTATACAAGAAATGATAATACATTCCAATATAATGAAGTTTTTATACAAGAAATGATAATACATTTAAATATAATGAAGTTCTTCTTATACCGAACAACTTTCCAGACTCTTCTTCAACAACTATCGATACGATACGATACGATACAACACTTAAAACCATTCGACTTCACTGGTGGGAGCTCGGAACTTCTGAAGACTTCTATACTTATGAAACTATAGAGGTACCATGGGAGTCTAAGGCTCTGGAATTCACAATTCTTTTGACGTCCTTTAAGTTCAAACATAAAAAGTTCTCATCTCCTCTTCCTGCAACTCCTTACATATCCACCACAGCCTCGATTCTGGTTCCTATGATCTGTCAACTTGTCTTCCAACGGATTAGGATTTTTGATTGCGATACCTTCGCTTGGTCATTAAGATAATGGTGTTATAGAAGTACCATATACATGTAATTACATTAGAATTTAAAATTAGAATGCTACACAATTATAGCAGAAACTCCTGTCCAGAATTTCTATGCAATTCAGTCACTAATGATTAATGATGAGTTCACTGTAGATTTCAACATCTGCCTAGAGTAGAACCAGAACTTTAACCTATTACCTCTGGGCTTATCAGCAGGCACCTAGAGACCTGGGTACCTCCCCCCACTGTAGGTTGGTACACAGGGAGTGAATCATGGACCCAAAATCAAGTTAAATTCAGCGTAATACTGTTTCAGACAGATTGCTCTACTAAAAGGGGTTCATGTCTTAATAATATGTGGTCGTGTGGCCTGTGAAACCATGGACTAGGAAGATATGGTCGACAGATGCCAATCAGTGGAGCATGTAATAAAAGAAAATTTATGTCTTTGGTCTCTAGGCATCAACTAAATTAGATGGCTATGGTACTGGTGCACTGAAAGACACTGTGGCCCTGTATACCACGACTGCTCTGGATATTAATATTAAGAGGACATCTGGATATTATATAGGAGCCCTTGTACCAAGGCTCAGCTAACTTTCAAATTCAAATAGGTCTAAGTGCATGCAACAACTCACAACATGTGGTCTCTTGCACAGTAAATCTATTATCGTCTGAAATATTAATCTACATGCATTATCGTCTGAAAGAGTGATGGGTTAGGTAACACCTGAGAATGAAATCAGACACCCAGATGCCAGGTCGTATTCTAACAAACAGTTGACATCTTTAAGTGTTTAATTTAATGCAAAAATTATTCTAAAAGAATGACAAATCCCAGCAGCAGCAGCAGCAGCAGCAGCAGCAGCAGCAGCAGAGTTCCTACAGCATGCTGCTCCAACAACATAGAATGTAGGCATAATGAATGATACATGGTGTATTCACATCATAGGAAAAGTCTTACATGGATCACCGGCTAATGGTAAGACATGGATGGCCATGAAACATTGAAACAGTATATCGTACAGATCCATACTATCCACAACTGACAGTAGTGATGTAGCTTTTCCGGAAAGATATTTTTCCGGAAAGTTTCCGGAAAGTTTCCGGAAAGTTTCCGGAAAGTTTCCGGAAACTTTCCCTAGACCGAAAAATACATCTAACACATAATGTCACATTTTCCCTATCAGAAAACATAGAAAAATTTGAGTTTTTAAAGTTTTTTTATTGGCAATGTTCACCTTAAAGAATTAAAATGACCATTAAATGCTTTCATTAGCAGTTCAGAATATATATATCTGACAATTTGACATTTTGGCAGCTGCTTTGAGCCTGCTCAACTATTTCTTTCATTGTGCTATTTAGGATTATATTGCAATGTGATGTAAATTGGCTGAATCCTTGAAAGTAAGGAAAGAATGTAGCCCTAAGGGATTTCAGAAATAATAAATTAAAGAAAATAATTATGGACAGTAAATAAATAAATAAGGTCACATAAGATAATAAAAGGATTTTCCTTGTCCAATGTCCATACACTGCTTACTCAAGGCAACAACTCATAGATAGAAAACTTAAACCAAAACCTATTCTTTGCTGCTTACCAAGAAAAGCAGATTTGAAAATAGATTAGTCTCACACTGCAATGTCATTGCCAATAACATCATAATTATTTCAAGCATAAAATAATTGTATGTAGGGATTAATCTGTTGCAGTACTTATTAAAACATTTGGTGTCTATAGTGTACTGAATCAATTGCTGTTTTTGTTTCATATTTTCAGAAGTAAAAAAAATAAGAAGAGTTAGGTGACCAAATCATAAAAAAATTTTGTTCATAATAACAGTGAAGTCTGATTGCAATTAATTCTTAAATGTTTGTCGGTGTGTACACTAAACAGTAAGCAATAAGTGTTGTTTATTGAATGAAAAAATCAGCAATGACTATAAAATATAGCTTACAGTGATTGATGTTTCAGCATATTTATGGATTTAAATTGTTATTTAGTAATATTGTATTGATGAAAAAATATCGGAAATTTTTCGGAAAGTTTCCGGAAAGATACGTCGGAAAGTTTCCGAAAGTTTCCGGAAAGATATGAAACTTTCCGGGAAATATTTCCGCCTCACAACACTAACTGACAGTCTCTTGTCCTCTATGCATGCACCTCCACATACAGCTTCTCCTTTGCCTGGTCCACATATACCATGAATGATGCACTCATGAATTGTATATTCTTCTGCAAGTACCTTCTATCAGCGGCCGAAAACTGTTGCCTAATGCCATGATCACACTGAGACTGCTTCCTCTCCTCCTCTCCATACAGTAGATGCCTTCATGGAATGCTGTATACATACGCCAGCAACTAATGAATTATCTTCAAGATGATGACAAACAGACCTACTAGAAAAGCAAGTGAAAGTTCTGTGAGTAATTAATGCACACGCACACACGTCCACTTTGAAAGTTCAACAATGACGAGATATCCCATAAATATTTATGAAGCAGAAACACATGGAACACAGGCGTCCTTGTAACGACATGGCTGTGTTACGGCGCCATAGAAATTGTCATTGTTATTATTATTATTATTATTATTATTGAAACTACATAGAATCTTATCATCTAGTATACCCATGAATTATAATTATAACTTTTGAAAGCCAATGAGTTCATGAACAGCAATGACAGAATTTTACCACAAAATATTTTCTGAAATGTTTGTATGTGCACTTGTTATAGCGCCCCTTCAAGATCTCTCTGCTCAGAGGCGCTCCCAAATGCAGAGCGGACACTGCATCGGAGTTTCACGCCGAAGCGCTGAGCAATTGCGAGTGAAGGACTTGTCCAAGGTGCACACGCGGTGGCTTGAGGGTGGATTCGAACCTTCCAGCTCCAAGGTAACGACGCCACCACTACAGCCTTTGGAAAAGAAGAAGTTGGTACTGACCAATAAATTTTTATCAACACACATGAATCATCAAACAATCATCTCAATCATCTTGGGATGTTCTGTTTAAACGTACATCAGAGCATTGAACTGTCGTTTTATTGATCCATACAGCACAACTATTATATGCCTAAAGACTCTTGCTTTTCGTTGTCTTCTGTCATATTTATTGCCGTCTATTATTAGAAGTAAAGATGGTCGTAGCACAGCACACTGGGATCAATACTCTGCAACCTATATTTAATCAAGCAACTCATGTTCTGACCTTTCGGAGGCATCCAATTATATATATATATTACATAAGGCGTAAAAAAAAGTGTTGTGTTTCCGGTAACGCGACCGACCCATTTTTACGGCCGCGACCCAAATATTTTTGTAAAAAATTTTTATTAAAAAAAATTTTTTTTTTCAAAAAAATTTTTTTTTAACCAAAATATTTTAAATTTTTTTTTGAAAAATATTTTTTTAACATTTGTATTGACATAACATAAGAGACGTCAACAAAAGGAAATTAATAGGACTGTTTCTAGAGCAGTTTTAGGTGCAGACAGTCGGGAAATAGGCAGTTTATACTTGCTTAGAACACGTACTTTGTTTCAGCGTGCAAAAAAGACTAGTGGGGTATACTTTTTCGGATAGTCACTGCATAAAAATATTTTACAAAATAAAAATATTTTCCGACCTACCTACCCAATTTTTTTTAGCTCTGTTACCGGAAACACAGCATTTTTTTTTAGGCCTAAACTAATCAAAATCCAGTTCCTGGTTCCATTTCCATCTGGAACTATTTGCCTGAGATTTCGACCAAATGACTAAAGAAGTTCATCAACTATTTTGGCGGACAAAATGGTATTTTTTGCTGGCATTTCCACCACATGACTGAAAAAGTTCATCAGATTTTACGGTGACAAATTTTTTTTCAGGCCCAACATTTTACGGCCAAAGACCAGAAAAAAAATTTTGCCCCCGGCGAAAAATTTATGAATCAGCCCCGACAGTGGTTCACACCATTGGTGGAAAAGCAAGTGCATCCAACTGGTAGCAAGTTGTATGCAGCTGGACAAAAAAAACCCGATCCATTGGTGAACACATGCTTCAAGGGAGGGCAGTGATCTTCTGCATACCATCCACTATGTACAAGATGTACATTAGAGATTCAAGATCGGAAACTTGTTGGAACAGAATGGAACTGGTGCTCACGTCTGTCAGTCTGGAATGTCATCATTCTCATTTCTATGCAACTGCTCAACAAAGCTTCTTCGACTTACAACAACAGCAGCAGCAGCACTTTATAAACACACAAGTGTCTAGTGATAAGAAGTGAAAGTTATCTTCTACTGCTTCAGATCCACTGCCACATCCTCCATTCAATATCATCACAGTCTTTGATGATATCTCCTTTCATCCGTCTTGTACACAGCACAGTACTTATTAAGTTCAGCGTGGTAACATCAACAACTACCCTACTTTCAAATCCACCGTTCAAACATTTCTTCTTGTTGCGTCACATGGACAACAACAGTCAAACTGCTTACAACAGCCAATGCCAGTTACAGGATCAATTACTTTGAGCATTTCAAAGTTGTCAGCCATCTATTTCTCTGTTTACAAAAAGGGCAAAGCTTGCAAATACAAGTATACTATCATGGAAGAAGGTTTGAAACAAATTATTCCTACATACACATCCAGATGCTGTAACACAAACTGTGCAGTTCTCAATCAGACAAAGTAGAAGCAGATCATAGAAGCACAAATAACATGAGAGAAACAAAAATGCCGACCCATAAGAAGAAGACCACGTGAAATGAATTCACCCTCAGCTCTTCATTCTTCAAAGGATGAGAGTAAAAAAGCAATATTAATCAATATTCAGATTTAAACAACAGAATCGTTTGCCCGCACGACTTCACTAACGCACAGATAACAATACAAACATCACATAAAAAAACAATATGCAGCATTTTATCTTTAGCAGTATTTACTGACTGCATTATAATGTATGCGGATAGATAGAAAGGAGGCCTGCAGCTACATCCTATTCAGTACGATCCCTGCTATACTAGCTTTGTTTCATTATTATACAGGCAGACACACGTTGCCACACAGTCTCCTATAACATCCTTCCGGCGTCAAAGGTTGTAAATAACAATTGGTGATTATTACAAATGTTACAGCAATTACAACATATCGTACAGGATTTAAGCAAACAAGCAGTCAACACAATTAGGTCTATTTACTTTCGATGAGCTGTGTGATCTCCCATAGATCTGGCAATTGCAATGATTGTAATGCCCTGGACTTAACAGATATAAATTACACACTAGCTGGACTTGGTCGTCAGACTCAGGCCAATGCTTGCATCATCCTCACTCAACTCAGACTCGAAGATTCGTGACTTGGACCTGGATGCAAAAAGTTGCGACCTCCTGCCATTATCGTTTTCCTTTTTTTCTATCCACTGAAGCAAATTAGATCATATATATGAGTATAATCAAATTCTACATAAAAAGGTATTGTAATGTTTTTACATACATATCTCCAAAGAGAAAACTGTTGGTTAGTAATTGAACACTAATGTCCGGCATAGTGAGATTAGAGTGTCCTTTTCTGCCAAGTCTCTTTGGAGATATGTATTTATTTAACAGAGCAAATTATGAACTTGAAGTAACAGCAGATCAGTTTGGTTTGGAGCTAACAAGTTCAATAGTCTCAATAAAGCCAATCACTGTCTTCTTCTCCAAATGCAAAATTACTTTCCTCTTAGTTTAACAATTCTTGCAGATAGCATTAATTATTATCACCCAAACCACCTTGACAAAGCTCCTAAACTTGTACTATCATCAACTCACATCTTAACTGGAAAGAAAACAACCAGAAGATTTCCAAGAACAACGTGACCAAATATACACATTGGAAAAATCTTGCAAAGAACAAGACATTGCTTGCCACAATATGTCTTAATCAATCTTTACTACAATATATCTTAATCAATCTTTACTACAATATATCTTAATCAATCTTTACTACACCTCATTCGACTACCTTTCCTACTGTAATATTTCATGGGAAGCTAATCACACAGTGACTTTACAATGCCGTGCTGCACTAGAAAAATCAGCTACCGTTATATGTGCAGTTTTCCACATTTAATGAGCACTAGCACTGGGGCAAACATAAGGCAGCATACAGAATAAATTATATATATATATATATATACATATATATATATATGTATTGAAAACATAAACTGCAGTGCAAAGCAATCAGCCATTTATGTGATGGTCATCAGAAACAGGAAACCTTAATTAATTATTAATAATTCAGTAACTTTGAAAGCACAAGTGTCTAGTGCATGAAACTCAAGCCACATATGTCCGGACAACACCTGGAAGATGCTCAAGTCCCGTTGGTTGTTGTGCATTTCCAGATTGTTTCCCACCATAAAACAACCGTAAGCGTCAAAATAAAATGGCTTTCCAATGCTAACATGCAGGGCTACCTTAGCCTGAAGACAACCAATGGCAGTCCAAGACTAATCAGACAGACTATCACGTACATATCCCATATGAATATGGTACAGCATTCGCCCCCCCCCCCGTAATTGAACAGAAAATCATAGCAAGCAGTAGGACAAATGCCTCTGGAGCAACTTAACCTTCTTGGTTGCCAGCTCTCCATCTACAATAACCTCCTTCAAAGCTGCACATATAACATTAACCAAACAAACTTTGTTTCACAAAACACTCAGCCTGTTTCCTCAGCCATGGCTGACCTGGGAGCGGTCCTGAGTAGTTTTCTTGAAGAATTACACACTATATAAGTACCAAGAATGATTGAACGAATTAATCTGCTTTTGATTTCTTAAATTATACAATCATTGTCATGTTAAATTAAGTCATTTTTCAGTTTTTCTCAGATTCTCTCCTTAGTCAGTAGCCATATCATATGATATATCCTTAGTCAGTAGCCATATCATATGATATATATCATAGTCATATCAGAAGTTTTATAAACATCGTGTGAAATAGTGCTAAATGATCTTTACTTCCTGTATAATAAATGTTCTTTTCATTTATAACCAAACCCTGCTCAAAAGAGTTGAAAAACGAAAGGTCATGGAGCAAACAAGTAATTCATTTCCCACATGTATTTGTTAACATAGCAACTGAATGAACATAGCCGCATAAATTCACAAATATAGTGGAGCATTCAGAAATCCTGAAACATGAGATCAATTGAGAGACTGAAAACATAAAAAGATAGCAGTACTTATCACTCGCATCGGCTGTATCCTATCCAGTATAAAATTAAACATCTCTCTCACATATAATCCATGGTTCCTGCAGTGCTCAGGAAAAAAACAGCAATGAAGGGCCAATGCTCGTCGTCGTCGCAGCCCGACAGGCTGGGTATTCTAATTGGAACATTACTTTAGAAGAAAGATGGCTGCCATTTGTCATGCGTGGCTTAAAGACAAACAAATCACCGTGGCTTGTAAATAGCTGTGAGGACCAGCGAAAGTCTCTGCCAAATAATGAACACAACCTCCGACCCACCGACTACGTTGTCTATAACACCCTGGATCTATCCCAAGTTCTGTAAACTGCTCAGCATGGCAGTTGATAAGTGCATTAATACCATTAAAAGTCTCTCGTATAAGACGTCGTGCATTTCTTCGCAGGGATAATACATCGACGGAGGAGGGCCTGTAAATACATCACCTGATAAACAAAACCATACAACGCCACACTTACAGTGGCCGGCCGACTGATGAAGGTGGCTCAAGAAAACATACCGACCATCGTGGTCTTTAAGCAACAACGTCTTGGATTCGACTGATGAGATGATGTGAAGCTGGTAAATCACTACTGACCAAAACCTACAAATGGTATTACCATCGCCGGGAAAATGCGACCTTGAGAAATTTAAATCTTGATCAGTCTGCACCACATTGAACATCCATCCATCCATGTCCATTGTCCCCATCTCTTAGCTGTCAACGGGAGGACGACTGAAGTGCATGAGCCTGCCATTGATGAATATTTCAGTTCATTGTGTGCATTATTTTTTGATAATTTATGTATCTACTGTGTTGAAAGAAGCTGCATTGTCCGATGTGCAGTCCTGCACGTGAAGGACTAAGGTCTAAAGGATTGTGTTGAAATCACACTCAACATCATATTTAATATAGGCGAGTGCACAGAGCACTTCTGAGTACACATCTTGACGAGGCGCTATATAAATTCTCGGAATGAATGAATGAATGAATGAATACAATATTGACCAATTATCAGAAAGTTCTGAAGACCACAGATTGCTTTGACAAGGCATGCATCTTCATTCTTCAATTGTTGCTACAATCACTACAAGTCTAAGTGTGTCCAATGACTTCATGCAACATTTCCACAGTCCATACAAGCAAATAATTCTACATCCAGAACAGAGCTTTTGGCAGAACAGCAACAGGTGTCAGGTTCTTACAACAGGAGATTTATTACGGTCCACAGCTGATTCATTGATTGACATTTTGATTGACTGACTAGCTCAGTTCTAAGGCACAAAATGCACATTATGACCATTTAATGTTTTTGGCTTTCATCATATTTTGAGAGAAATATTCAAACTAAAATGTGAGAAATAGCGTCAAATGTGAGATTTTATATTTAGTGTTAACAAAATTCAGTAAGTAAACAAATTGTTTTACAGATTTTAGCTTTGATAACCATACCCACCAAATTTATTAATCGCATCAAACCAGGTATTCAGTACAAAAGAAATACGAAAAAAACATATAAACAAAGAATGCTATAAGGTAGAGCTCTGCTAGTTAAGAAACCATAAAGAGCCGCACTTTGAAGGGTCATCTTTTCAATGACCACGGTGCAGGGACTGGTTTAATCAGTTACATATTATGAAAGCAAAATGAATTTTATTTTACAGGTTTGCCAAACAGTTCTATTTCTCTACACTATGAAGGTTAATTGGCTGGACACATGTTGAGAAATGTTTTAGAATGCATAGAACTGCACGGCACATGTTGCGGCACGACACACGTTGCAGCACGACACACGTTGCAGCACGACACACGTTGCAGCACGACACACGTTGCGGCATGCCACACGTTGCGGCACGCCACACGTTGCGGCATGACACACGTTGCGGCATGACACACGTTGCGGCATGACACACGTTGCGGCGCCAGTGTCTACATCTTTGAGTCTTGGGTCAACAGACGGATAATGACGAAAAAGACTTACAAACGAGAAGGGGAAGCACCTGCATTATTTGCACATGTTCAGTGAAAAATGACCAGGACTCAGAAGAAGAAGCAGAGAAACAAGAAAACAAAGGCAAGAGGATATGAGACAATGGAGCGACCAATTTTCCTACATGGAACAGAATGAACAACAAAAAAACTAGGTAGGTGAAGAATCCTTCTAAGAGAAATGGAAAGAGATATATGTGGGAAAAAAAGAAATCCTAAAACCACAAAACAATTTGAAATGAAGAAAGTCCTCCTGGGCCATGAAATCTGCCAAGGTGGCATTGTTCGGTGCCGAGGTGACATTGTTCGGTGCCGAGGTGACATTGTTTGGTGCCAAGGTGACATTGTTCGATGCCGAGGTGACATTGTTCGGTGCCGAGGTGACATTGTTCAGTGCCGAGGTGACATTGTTCGGTGCCGAGGTGACATTGTTCGGTGCCGAGGTGACATTGTTTGGTGCCAAGGTGACATTGTTCGATGCTGAGGTGACATTGTTCGGTGCCGAGGTGACATTGTTCGGTGCCAAGGTTACATTGTTCGGTGCCAAGGTGACATTTTTCGGTGCCGAGGTGACATTGTTCGGTGCCGAGGTGACATTGTTCGGTGCCAAGGTGACATTTTTCGGTGCCAGGGTGACATTTTTCGGTGCCAAGGTGACATTGTTCGGCACCAATGTGACATTGTTCGGCAATGGCAACAAATGGTTTCATCATTTAGATATTGCCAGTTGACTAACTTCCACAAGAGCAGGTAGTTGATGGAAAACAGCAAACTGTGTTGAATAGATAAACAACAACTACCGGTAGACTTGGAGACTGGACATCAGACCAATGGATGAAACAATTGACAATACTATCAAATGACTTCTATCAGAAAATCGATGTTGATTTGATGATGATGATGATGATGATGATGATGATATGATGATGATAATATGAAAACGATTATGATGCCGACGATGAACGAAGATGCCATGAAAAAGTGATGATATTCACGTATTTTCAGCTGATATTCTGAGTTGCAGTTAAAGCATATCATCTATACAGCTGGTCTTAACTAAGTCTTACATGAAGACTTTTACACACTGCTATCGTAACCCAATGTAACACTGAGATCTCATCATCGCATCGCGTAATCCACTCTTCACTTAGAAACCAAGAAATAAATGGCTACTCAGTCAGTGAACAAACACTGGCATCAGTTTACATCAGCCATGCTAACACTTGACCTGCATAATTTCAAATACTGCAGTCCTAACAAATGGCAATTAGTTGGTGACTTATCGGTGTTCCAATTATTGATAATTAACATCACCCATATTATAGAGTAGAGAATCTTGATCGTGTTAAACATTAGCACACTACACACTTCACATAATAATCAGAAACATTCATCAGTCAATATAATGATAGGCACAGATCCATGCAGGCTTCAGCAGGCAGGCAGGCATGTAAAAACAACTGATCTGCTACTGAATGGCGTAGTTACTGTAGCGCATACATAAAAAATTGTCCTTAATGCATCCAACAGTCAGCCTCTGAACAATATTAACATGACCAAAAACTGAAAGAAACATGGTGAAAGGAAAGCGAAATTTATCACCAGTGTCTTTACTTAGAGCTATTCAGATTTCTTAGTTTAGTGAAGTAAGCCACTGGATATGAAACGTTGATGATGGAGGCATATTCTCTGAGCACTGCATGTATCACAGATCAAAGTGCTCTACTCAATCGACCACCCACTGTGCCCCAAAGCGAGGAAAATTTATATATAAGAAAAACCAGCTTGACTTTACTAAGTTCCACTTTCTGGTTCACTAAAAATTGCATGACTTGATTCTAAGACACTGAATTACTGACTAAGAAAATTATCAAGTGAATGACTGACTGAGTGAAAGAATGGCTGACTGACTAATTGAATGAACAGCACATCTGAAAAAAAACCAGTCACATTGCATGGTGCCTTAAGTTTCCTAAGAACAATACGGTAGTAGTTAGTAACTTCAATTTCTTAGTCCTGATCTAATGTGAAGGTGGGTCACCCATTCAGTATTCATATTTGCTCTCTGCCACTGACAGCGTATGAGAAAAATGACCATTTTGCCAACTTCACAGCAAAGGCATGCGCTGGGACAGAAATCGGTTGACAATTCAACATCCATGTTACTACATTGTTTGTTTGTTTGTATGTGCACTTGTTATAGTGCCCCTTCAAGCTCTATCTACTCAGAGGCGCTCCCGACTACAGAGCGGACACTGCATCGGAGTTTCACGCCGAAGCGCTGAGCAATTGTGAGTGAAGGACTTGCCCAAGGTCCTTACGCGGCGAGGTGGATTCGAACCTTCCGGCTCCAAGGCAATGACGCCACCACTATACCACTGCGCCCCACTATAAGTGCTCACCCCACGCTGACTCACTTGAGAAATTGTTAATATGACTGCTAGTGTTTTATATCCCAAAGAGTAGTTTTCTACAAGAGGTACTACTCATATTCTCATCAATGCAATGCATACAATGCAGAAAAATTACTATTTAAGGAAATTGCAATTAAAATAAAATGAGAAACTTACAGGTCCACACGTATCATCAACCAGGTTGCTGACGCCATGAACTGACGACGACGACGGAGCAATTCCAAACGGTGATGGAATTCCAATTCCGGATGGATTTGAAGGAAACATTTTCAATTGTTCATCGATTGAAATCAGCGGCAATGACAGTCCTCGCACTCTTCAATGAACGACACCAACAATCGTAAAAAGCTAGACAAACAGAGAGTAACACACACACACCACACACTTTAAAATGATATGTTGATTCTACGTTTAATGGTATTTATTTCTGTACGTTCTTAGCAGCAAAGCATAAAACCGTGGCAGAACCAACCATGGCTAACCACCGACTGATAAAGTCAGATGAAATATCATTTAAGTCTTTCATCCACACCTACATGTAATCAGAGATAGCTCACGTGGTTAAGTGGCAATGCTACAGGTAAGATTATATATAGCAACTGATCTCACTGATCTACGGCAGCCCTGCCCAAACTCACCGCCACAGACTTCTTGTACTGAAAACTCAAGTATTAAAAAAGTCATACATAATAAAAGGACACATCATATCTAGAACTGCTGACAAGTATACACTATACCAATGGGTTCCCATTTCAGCTGAAAAACAAAAGTCCACTATGGTAATTTTTTATTGTTATTGCAGGACCTTAGATGCGCAGTGTTGGTTTAACACAGACTCGAACAAACAAAAATTAATGGTGGAAACCTTTCATCACTTGCTGAGTAATAAAACAGTAAGCTACAAGAATTTTCCCAACCAAGCACAAAGTGATACGTTTACAATCAGTGCCACTCTGCCGAGCAGTGTCAGAAAGTACAATAATTAATTAATCCACATATTGAGGCTGGAGCATAGAGATATGTGCTATAACCTTAGGGCATGAATTCCCATCTGTCTAAGGCAACAAAACAACTTCTCAACAGCTGGTTCTCAGATTAAAAAAACATCATAGATATAAAGTTGTCCAGATGAGCTGCATATTGTGTTTCAAATGTCTTTGTACAGCGAACATCAGATGCTTCAAAATTCTCGGCATAACACATGACAAACAATATTACTAATTCTCAGCTTTTCTTTGTAATATATCTTAGAGGGTATTGGTAGTATAAAGGGTAAATGTCATTGCTGCCATAGAGATTGCAGACACAGCCTTTTAGACTGCATCAAAAGTCATGAGTAGCTGCTTGAAGAGTGGCATTAAATGGTTCACATAAATAGGTTCGGGTGAATAGTCTTTCAAAGGGTGGCATATACACAGGATGTCAAAGCAATATACCTCATTGGGCTAAAAGATTTTTAAACATTAAGCAGCTTCCAGTATTAGTAATTTATTTGTTCATTCAGTCATTCTGAAAATTTATATAGCACCCTCCTTCAAGAACCTACTCAGAGGCGCTCCCAGTCCAGCCACAGCTAAAGAGAAAGGACATGGCTTTAAATTGCAGTTAGCTGTCAGCTGTGAAGATGCAGCCAGTTCAGTGGACAGTCTCACAGAACTTTACCACTCGGTGAAGAATATCTCTGTCATCTCTTGGACTCAAGTATACTCAATGAGGCTTTGGTTTTAGCTAACAGCTAACATGGCCATTAATTAGCTAACAGATATAACATGATGCCTGAATGCTTCCTGGGTCAACAACATTAATATGTGACATAGGAATGAATGGACTATAGTCAAAAGAAGTACCATGGACCTGGACATGTTTTCCTAATAATACTTACACAGTGGCTTTCATGAATTGACAAATAGAACACCTTTTGTGCCCCACACTGCCATCACGCTAATCTTCCTCAACCAAAATCATGAATGTTTTTTATTTTTCAGCCTTCCAACCTGCCAGACATCAATGACCCATAATCAGGAACCATGTATTAAGCCACTGACATTAACAAAGGCTAGATTTTAATTAGACCTGCCTGTGCCACAAGTGATCTACAGTTCTACACACAAGAAAATAAAAAATTGATTGATTGATTGATCTTATTTTCTGCTCTAAAATCTGGCTTTCATCTTTCGAGATTTCAACCTAAAACTCATCAACTGCACTGCAACTGATGCTGTCTGAATTCAATAAATAGACATTTTGGCCGTAAATCATCAACCACTCTTATTTACATATATTTAAACTTTGAACCACTTTAACTATTAATTACAAACTTAAATGATAATGTACGATAGCACAACGAAAATGGTTTTTGCTGCATTAAATCAAGTAAATTACAGTGATAAACTACCAATGATCAAACAGTGCATCCACCCATCCATCCATAACATAACATATTAAACATAACATTTTATTCGGTAAACCAACATCGAACAGGTCGTAATTACATCGTGATTTCGAAGTTATATCAGTTTACACAGGAGACCCAAAAGGGGCCGAAGGTCCCGCTAGCCAGGGCCACCTAAGTGCATTAGGTTTAAAGATGTAACACGGCCAACTTTAAGAAAACAATTGAACAGAAAATCCTTAACTATGACAATTAGTTTAGATATTAGAGAGTACAGAGTACATGCAGTGACTAGTTACATACAACACTTTCGTGGTTTTATACGAAGAAATTCGCCTTAAATTGTGGAGTGGTGAGTAGTAGCACACCCGCACAGAATGAACAGGCCAGACAAAATTCATTACTGAAAATATTGACACCTCTGACATTATTGCACAGTGTGAATGCATACCAAAATAGAAATTTTCTTTATAGTTCATTGCACGAAGAACAAAGAAGAAACTGTGATGTGTTATCTTGTTAAAAAGGCAGCAGACACTCTTTACTACTGCCTGATAGCAGAGCTACTCAGCTCTCTTACGCTATGCACTCGTGTCTTGTTACAATAATAAGTCATGTTAACTGCCATGCTGCAGGTCACAGGCACTGACTGCCTCCTCCTCCTTACCTCCTCCTCACCTCCTCCTTCTCCTGACCTCCTCCTCCTACTCTTCTGTGTCAGTTTCTTCAGTGCACTTTATGCATTAGTGGGTGGAAAATTCCAATTTAATCGTGAAGGCAAATCAATGCAGAATTCTGACTGAATTAAGTTGCAAGCAGATTTTCATCACTGCACACAATACAGTGCTTAAAGCCCTGCAACTCTTCTAATCCTCCAATGCAGATAATATAATATTGTGTGCAGACAACAAACCGACTGATGACAATTTATTCAGTTCTATATTATTCACCAAAATAAACATCAGTTCGGCTGACAAATACGAGCTACCACAGAAAGAGAACGTGCATTATCGAATCGCAACACAACGAATATGAACGATATAAAAAAATCGTAATTACTTATCGGCCGATATGTTCAGCCACAACAAATCACTTTCTGCAGTGCTGTCTCTGATCTGAGCAATCAAACAAAAGATGATCCACACTGCACTGCTGCATCATGCTCTTCTCAAGTTCTCATCAATCTCCTTCTCAACTGTTTGCATTCTCACTCTAGTAACTTATGAATGGCCACGGATTGCACTCTGCAGACAGTGGATCCAATGTCCAGAAGCTCGTGCTCAACATGAATTGCTAAGACCAACCGATTTATCGGCGATGACACAGATTCCGGTTATAGTGTCAACCCAATCTCTGATCATATAATTACATCAACAATTAACTGCTGCTCGATATGATAGGCCGCTGCCGTATGACTTGTATAAACACTGGGTACGTGATACTCTAGTGGTTTTAGCATCCTGGTCTGTCAGTCATACTTATGGGTCAAAATCCCCCATGAGGGTAGAAATCTACTTTCAGATTTCTGTACAACTTGTGTCCGTAGCAAATTCAGTTAAATTGAGTACACTTTGCTGTCAGTTGGAGGATCAGATGGTGAGGCAGAGGACTCATAAAATGCAGGACTCACTAACCCTGCATAGACATGGTTGCCTTTCGTGCTGGAGAGAGAGCCCCTTATCTTCTCGTTATTTTTAAACAGATCTGTTTTTCAAGCTCCACACGTTGTCACCAAACTGTTTGTGCATGTAGCCTATCTACACAATCAACATCAGCTGACACACGTATACATGTTAGCCTTTGCAAAGACAAGACAAATACAGCAAACAAGAAGGTTGCAAGAAAGCAGGTGGCAAGGGTTAGATCAAGAACGTCAAAAACAAATATTTGCAAGACACAGACTTAGAAGCAATATGAAAGAAACAGTGAACAGTGCAGATTGCAGAAGCAAATGCTGAAGTTTTACAAGATAACTGAATCCAGTATGATTCTTGTGACATTGCACAGTCTGTGGGTTAAACTGCTTCAAAAAAATAAACTGTAATCAATTTGATCTCTCAGAAACAAAGATTGACCGGCGCCAGGCATTTGGTGGTGATGTGTTCGAATAAATGATTTCTCTGTCCTCAGTCATTTCCAGGGTTCCCATTAGAGTTAGTCAGTGCTTAAAGTGTAGAAAAAGAATTGCCTGGATGCCCCTACTTTCCCAGGCTATGCTGGCAAAATAAGTGGCAAGACAGGGTTTCCCTCTGACAATAAGTGCCTGGATGCCTTCCATGACCATCCAGCCACACTTTAAACCCTAGTCCAAGTAACGTTTAGTCCTCATCTATCCAGCATAGTCTTGGCCAGTCTCTGTTTCTTTTCTTTCGAATCCTGCACACAGTGTGCATGCATTGTATTGGAATTCCGTCAAATGGCATTTTCTCAACACATCCAAACCATTGTCTAGAGTCGGTGTTGAATGAATTTGTTTAGTGCAGCATCATTTAGATATACCTAAGGACTGTCCCATGTCTCCAGCACTAGGGAATAAGCTGGTGCCATGCAAGCACTTGGCTTTGCACTGGAGCTTCAGAAATTTGGAGATTACGATTACAAGCACGTATTTTACCGTCTCCTACTTTCTGTACTGCATAGACTTGCCTTTAACTCATTCCAGCCGGAATTGTTTTGATACCTATGCTGTTAATGGGGTCACGAATGACCCCATCCGGTGGGAAAGAGTTAAGTCAGTATTGCACATAAGTCAAACCCTGAACATCTGACCTTGGATAACTGTGTAAATGACCTTATATCCTCATTTAAGGCATCTCAGGTTTGTTCTGCATTCTGTTTCATCTTCTGTTTTTTATCACTCGGGTTCATACTTTCATATGCTCCCAAATTGATTACATTGCAATTTCCTTCACATTGGTCTGCCCAATGTTCATCTGTCCCCTCTACAGTCAGTCCTAAATGCTGCCGCCTGATTAATAGCATGCTGACCACGCTACTCTTATATTTCTACCTTTAAGCCTGAACAACTTCTGACTAAATTCAAAATCCTCATCTTGGTCTCCAAAGCCGAACATGGTCTTGCCCCAAAGTGTCTAGCCGACGTAATTCATTCCTTTATCTCAATTGGTCCCTCTTTTTGGAATACGCTGTCCCGGGCCCCCATCTACTTAATCTCAAATTCTAGCTGGAAATCCTTCCCCATCATTTTCTATTCTCTAAACCTAATTCTTCTCTCGTGGCCTTGTGCACTGGGAGTGCCTCTGAAATGTTCACCCTATTGTAGGCACTGACATCTAGACCGTAAATCTGAACAACTTATAACCCTTTCAGACACCAACTAAAGGCACCAAGTAAGATGCTAAGCAGAGAAAACATGCTAGACAAACACATTTCCCAAGTAGATCATCAACCATGAAATTATATACACCAATCAAACCGCTTCTAATCAAAATATTACTAAAATCACCAGTTTGGCAGGTAGCAGCGCTCTATTTGAGCGAAGTATTGCTTACACACACCATATTGTTTACACACACAGTCTTCGGGATTACCCAAATTTGTTTCAATCTTCATCTTCTATTTATCAACCTTCCCTTCACTGGATCCGGTGTTCGGAATGCTTCCCACCTTAAACACAGCATCACGAGCAGTATGCGCAGAGAACGCGATTACTGGAATGGGCGTCATGTACGCTCAAATTGCATTTACAGTGCATTTAGTTCTATTACGCTGCCCATTGAATAAACAAAAATCTTCATTACTGAATACAGAAAATCATAAAACATATAAAATCTTAAAGACAATTTAATTGACACATTTATCTCCTTTAGCAAACCAATTACTGTGATGATGGAACGGAGCTATAAATAGAAGGTATACCTGGAATTAGCGACTGATAATGGAGTAGACGAGTCTACAGACGCCCAGACAAGATCGCAAATATCGCAAAAGACTTCGATATCGTCCAACACAACGGCATAATCGCAAACATTAAGACACAGAATACTGAGCACTAACAGTAAATAATAAAGGTGGATCTTCTCAAGGATCAGAATTCCAGCAAAACAAAACCTCCATATTTGATGCTGCAAAACATTAATGATGCTACAACCTTTTTCATTAGGGATGCGCCACTAATTTACACAGCGCCATCTTTTCAATCACCCATAATGATGCTGGGAATCAGCTGGCAAGTGGTTGCTCAATCAAAACAAAACAAAAGAAACGTTGTTTTAATTTTTTTAACAGGATCGAAAGTATTAAGAATAAAAGTGAGAAATAATAATGGAACCATACTTAGGTGGTCAGAGATTGATAGAACTGCAAGCAAGCCTGCATTTGAGTTTCAAAGAAGGAGTGCGCGGAACTTGCAATAGGAATGTAGCCTATAGTTTGTAGCAACGACCTTATATATATTTGTAGGCCTAAGCTTCGTCTCTATGTTCAGGCGCACATGCCATCCTCTGAATGAAATGCCAATTTCAATGTCTCTGATTCAATAAATGAAATTAATGATTGTTTAAATTTTGTGTTTCAAGCTTGAGTTAAGTTACAGCCTAGGCTACATGTAGGCTCATGCTTGCAGGCAGTGCTTGAAGTGTTGAAAAAGAAGTGTCTGGACGCCCCTTACCTTTCCATGCTGTGCTGGCAGATTGAAAAGAAGTGCCTGGACGCCGTCTTTGACTGTCCAAGCACACCTTAAGCCCTGCTTGCAGGATAGACTACGAATACGATAGACTGGGCAACAAAATTCATTTGATGGTCTGTGAGTCCTGTGACCTCGATTACCCCTTGACTCGGGCTTAGGCCTACAGCTATTGCGATCTATGAATTCAAGCCTTTTGTTGCTGCAGGTTTGTAGGACGGCCTAAGGAAGGCAGAAGGGTAGGAACCACATATATTATATTACTGTATTATAATATATGTGGTAGGAACAGTAGGAATAAAATTTATACTGTAAGTCTTTGGGTAGGAAGTTGGTCAACGACTTGACGCGATTGCGTTGAAATATTAATTAGGTCATGTCTCGTGTAATTTGGGTCGGTCATGGTGGAAATCTGTGAGGGCACAAGATGGCGCATAAAGTAAAGTAACGAAGAAACGACGAGGCAAGTGATTTTGTAAACCTAATTGTTAGTAATTGTTCAAAGTATTATAGTGTGTGCAGTATTATTGTTGATGCACCGACTTTGAAGTTTTTTTAAAGTCTTCTTGGTATGAAGAATGGATTGTGGATTTGAGTGTGCGGAGGGGGTTTGCGCTCTCGTGCATGCTTTAGAGTTTAGACTCGTAGGCCTACATTTAAACTCGTCATTTAAATGTAATGTAACGCAATAATTTGGAACGATCATATATGAGTCGTTATACGCACTGTTGCACACTGAGTGATAAGCTGAAGGTGGTTTGAAACAGCTGAGTCTATTGGGGTGGATGGTCTGAAAAATTGCCGGGGATGGAGGGGGTAGCGTACTTTATTAATCTGAAGTGATCATTAATACCTTGGTAAGTGATAGTGATAACGATAATAGGCCTAATGATAGTGGTATTAGTACTGGTACAAGAACAGCAGTAGTAGTAGTAATAATAATAATAGAATATGATAGTACTGAGGCATAATTGTTGTTCTAGGGATGCACGGTAGAAGATCGCTTGCCGACGTTTCGATCTAAGATGTGACAGTTTGACTGGAGTTGGGCTCTGTCTGTTGCCTTCTTCTCTTCTACCGGGAACTGAATGACATGTTTTCTGCGAAGATGGTTTGCCTTATCCAGAAACTGTTTGGAAGAGATGAGAACAGCGCAACGAATGAACCGAATCTGATCTCCAGTTTGGACATCAACTCTGCTGCTGCTGCTTCACGCAGACCTAGGCAGACGGAGGCTACGGACAACTTCTGTGGTCAGTCTTACTGTCCAGACAACAGACAATCAGCTGCCGACATAACACTGACCGGTTCAGATAGAATGTCGAGGAGAGCATCTCCACAAAGTCGTCATCGCAGCCAGAGCATGTCCACCCCGACTTGCAAGGGCGCCACGGAGATCGACAATCCGATGAGTCGTCATCGTCGTACTGCCTTTGCTACGCAAGATGCTTCTTCTGCTCCTAAGCATCCGTCTACACGCTCATCTTTCTCGTCGTGGTCAGAAGATGCGTTGCTAGGCAACCGGCCAGTTTCTCGAAGTTCTTTGGGTTCAGCCGAGCCGGTTTGTTGCTGTGATGCGTGCATGTACATCTTGGACTCGACTCTGCCATTTACTGCTCAACAGGATACGATGTCGTCGCCATGTTTGCTTCCTCCTGATTACGACCACGCGATTCGCTGCACACGGCCTGTGCTGTCACTGTCCACCGTCTCCAGTTATCCCAGTAATTCCCCTTCAACATCTTGCGTTAAAAGTAACTCATCACAGGCATCATCATCTGCTGCTGCTATGGTAAGATGACTGACATTCTTAATTGTCAGTTTATTCATGCTTCCTGTGCACAGATGAATATCTAGAGCTCATCCGTGTTGCTGTCACTAGATAGTTTAGATTTCTAAACTGCTATCTTATTGCTTTATTTATAACACGACTTTCTTAAATATTTTGTATCTGGTTTCCTAGGATTATTATTTTTTATCTCTGTTGATCTTCACTCTACCATATGTGGTGGGCTGGATTTCGATGCATGCCTGTGGCATGTTTGATGATCGACCAGACAATGTGCAGTCGCATGAACTTGTCAACAGTACTTTTCATTCTGCTGTCCACTATGTATTGTATTTCTATTACGAAGATTTCTATTGCGCTCCTTCAAGGTAACTACTCAGAAGCATTCTCGGCCCATCCTCGGCTGAAAAGAAAGTTTTAAAGCTGCGGTACAACACATCTGAGTAAATCCGAGGCATGGGGCAGTGGTGTAGTGGTGGGTTCGGTGTCTTGGAGCCAGAGAGCTTCAGGTTCGATTCCAACTCAAGCCGCCACGTAGAGACCTTGAGCAAGTCCTTCACTTGCAATTGGTCATGGTCAATGGACCACCCTTGTAGAGACATTTTACCACTTTACTTACTGGCTATTTTGTCATAGGCAGCTCAAGAAACATTTTCAAGCCATCATTAGATACACCTATGGTACATAAAATCTGTTGGATTGCCACATGTGTTAAGTGCCCATATACACCGTTTTGTACATTTGTTTAAATAAATGGCCAGATACATAAAGGCACTTGTCTGTTGATTTATAATTTTATATCATCTGATCGCATTTGTCTGGCCATGGCTTAAACTACAACTCTTCATGGTTATCGGGCGTGGTATCTAGATAATTGATCTGGATCATTCAATCTCTACGTATTTTCATTCTCTTGTGTTGTTTCTTTCTGTGTGTAATACTTGTATTTTTGAATAGAGCTATTACCGGTAATCCACCCAAGGCTCTTTCTGTTTCGGCAAATTGATATTCTTGATGATGATCTGGTTACTGTTTGACTTAGTTTTGAAGCACCTTCAATTGAAGTCTACCTTAGTACTACAATACATTTCTGATTTAAAAGTAACATGTGCATATAATTATCAAACTGCTTTGGCTTGTTTACTTGCTTCAACTCGTTGAGCGTTATAGTGAACTTTTTCTCTTTGACAGCATTCTAACGCGTCCTTGACTAATATGGACTTAGCTCATCAGCCGAAGACTCTTGACTTGTCTTCGTTAGACTACCATAGATTCCGTCTTTTATTCTTGCTCTATGCTTTTCATTTTTTAATGGCCATTTGTCACATGATCAGTTTAAATCTGGGCAGCAACATGTACGAAGGAATCATCATCATCAATAACCTTGGGCTCAATGCCCGTAGGAGTCCGACGCCACTCTCTGTCTGAGTCTGTCTCGTGCCATGTTGCCCAGCTTCAACCGGTCCGGTCAGCAGGTCTGCTCCATACCAGTAACATCTTGGAGCATCTAGACCACCTTGTCTGATTGAAGAGAATCATGAAAAGAGGCATGATGGACAACGTGGGTCAATGCCCGTTGTGTCCCAGGAATGATAAGCATCAAATATCCATCCAAAAATGTGAAGCATAGAGCTGTGTAGCATAAATACATATCAGTTGCTGAGGTTATTATTGTTGTTATTATCTCTGTCTTCACTTTCACACATGTGTGCTAAGACTACCCAGCCATAATTTCATGTAGTTGTTTGTACTGAAGCCTCAGTTTTGCTGCAGCATGTTTTCAAAACCAATTTCATTTTTTTTACCACATCCATCAGGCCTTGTCCTATTATATACTGACTTGTTTGTTTATAAATCATGCTTCCAGTTCTACAATTTTTAGGTCGAAAACATAGTGAAGTCGTGTGTTGCTAGTTTGCCTTCTGCTGGTGACATTTAAAAAATTATTTATTGAGCCATATTGTGGTTCTTACTATCTTGAAACTTTTCAGTTCTTCCAGCTTAATATATCCATTCTGTATGTAGTATTGAAGTCAAAACTGCCATTGTTGCTGTTTAACTGTCATAATTAGTGTTGACCTCCTTCTTGCTCCAGCCTTTGGATTGGCGCTGTCAAAGTATGAGTGCTCAGTGGCAGTGTTTGGAAAGTGTTATATATCCTTACTCTCATTGAAATTTAGCCAGATTGTCTGACTACAGGTATCTTTCTTCATTTATATAATTGGTCCATAATTTTCTGAGAACACCGACTGCCAAGACCAAAGCAATCTGAAATTCTTATTGAACTAAGGAAATTGATGCTTCAATTTTGTTATACTGTCTTTTTCACTTTCTGACTTTTTTAGTGATTCTACTTAACTACCGTACTTTGATTCCTGATTTGTTCTTCCTCTGAAGTTATAATTTAGATGACTTCAGTGTACAAACTTGTAAAAGAATCACTAGTGAACTGTGCTTCACCAAATTCCTTGGTTTCATCTCTGGTTTTGATCAGTGCTAGCAGCAAAGATCTCCTTCTCAAATGATGGTATGATAACTGATGATGGTATGGTAACTGAAGATGGTATGATAACTGATGATGGTATGATAACTGATGATGGTATGATAACTGATGATGGTATGGTAACTGAAGATGGTATGATAACTGATGATGGTATGATAACTGATGATGGTATGGTAACTGATGAATGAGAGACTTGGGCAGATGATGGAAAGAAACTTGAGCAATGATGGCAGGGTGGTCAGACAGATATGACTCAGAACGAAAGATCTATGTAACAGCAGAACAGTGGGACCAAAAATTCCTGGGTTTATGTCCTACACTCGATCTGCTTACAACCCGATCCAGTGGAGAAATGGCTTTTGCGAGCTACTTAAAAGAAGCTATATCTGTCTTCGTACACTCGTACAAACCATATTGCCATTTTTATTTGAGCATAGGTCTGTTACAGATGTTACATTCATTTGTCTCAGTTTTCTTTTGTCTTCCTAGATCTGCTTGTGATTGTATGTGTCTGTCTGTCTACCTGTGTCTCTCTCTCTACATGTCTTTAGTCTTTGGTGTATCTATGTGTGGCTCAGTATTACTTCATTTGCTTGCTTAGATTAGTCAAGTCTTGCAGCATTTTAAGGAGACAGAATGTTGCCT
The DNA here is from genome assembly GCA_945859605.1 of Lumbricus rubellus. Taxonomy (NCBI): domain Eukaryota; kingdom Metazoa; phylum Annelida; class Clitellata; order Crassiclitellata; family Lumbricidae; genus Lumbricus; species Lumbricus rubellus. The sequence goes on from OX243819.1 coordinate 8,288,433, forward strand.
GCATGTATTGATTATATTGTCGTATAATTTGATGTTGCAATGCAGATAATTATGAGACACCTGTGTCGGATGAATTGATAATGACTGTTATTTCTGACGAAAACATTGAATTCAGTCAGAGAACAATTTCTCTTTTTTGCAGAGGTTGTTTCATCACGAAAAGACGCCACACCGAACAAAACCACCAGACCAGCCGCATCCACACGTTGCTATCGAAAGCCTACCGCCAATGATAAGCATCTCACCGGACGGTGAAGAAGGTTTTGCGAATAGTCAGCGCATCCTGCAACACAGTCGGCATTACAAACCGTTTTGCGAAGTCCCTCCAAACAAAACTATCTGCCACATCCACTGGAAATCCGTTAACAGTAAGTAAGTGATAGGTGGGAGGGGCGTTGAGAGACTGTTGGAGAATTTGAAATCGTCGCTAGCAATGTTTCTATTCCACTGATATTTTGCTGAGAGGTTTTTGCTGAGACATATTGTGGTGTGTCGTATGTGCATCTAGATGAAGTCTGTGATAATAATGATGTGGAACTTTCATATCTGCTGTGTTCAAACGTCGTCCACACCACCATGCGGCCTTGTTGTTGCCATCAACGTCTTTGTTGTTGTTGTTGTGTCACGTGTCACTGGTCACTGCGATGCACTGGTCGCACTTCATCTAGCGTAGCAGGGCAGTGTTCTGTTTGCTTTGGTTTTAACTGTATTTCTATACTGGTTAAATGCTCATTATGAAATGTCTTGCTCAACCGGTCTCCTGTTTTCTTCTGGCCATTGATATAACGTGCTTCTAAAGCTTTTTCAGAATAGAGTTCCATTGCAAGAGAGTTGTGATTGTGTGTTGAGATCAGGAACTGTGGAAGTTAATTCATTTTCCGCCAAAACAATTCTTCATGTACGATTCTTCGTAACGAAGTGGAGATGGTTTTCATAAAATTTGGGTGAAAGAAAACTGCTTTGATAGTGAATAAAATTTGTCTGAATTGTTGACAGGTGTTAGGATACAGAGCTCTTCTTTCTTGATTTTTATTTGCAAAGGATGATTTTGACAGGAAGGTTCTAGATTACTTTTTAGTTTATCCAGTAATTTTGTTTTATCTTTTTCACCATTCAATGGATAGATGCTTTATACCCATTTTAGGAGTTTCTATGTAGTTTCAACTTAGGCAAAAATACCATCATCAAATTGAATTTATATTTGGATTTTAGTTGTATTTTTCAATAAATTTTTTTGCTATTCAATACTGAATTTCTAATGCATGCGTGACACATGAGGCACATTACTTCAATGCTGGTTGTCAGGTTTTGCTTATTGCAGAGCTACTCAGAATATGCTATAGGTTATATATACGTAAGCCGATGTTGAAAGTGACGATGTGCTGTGGGACTGCCAGGCTGGTATTTAACAATTACAGCTTTCATGGCATCAGAAATTTTGAGAAGGACGGATCTAAGCTACAGTTAGTGCATGTAGATTGTAGAAGGGGAACATCTTGTTAGAGCAATGAGAAATGTAGTCAGCAGCTTTGTCAGCTGCTTGGCAGAGTGCAATCATCTTCACCTGTGGCATAGACATGACAGTCATTATAATTATAGATTATTATGTCCAGACTTATTGGTCAGAAGTTTGCGTTACAGTTACATGGTAAGGCGTAAAAAAAAATTTTTGTGTTTCCGGTAACCCGACCGACCCATTTTTACGGCCGCGACCCAAAAATGTTGGTAAAAAATATTTATTAAAAAACATTTTCGGAAAAAAAATATTTTTTTGGAAAAAAAATTTAACTTTTTCGGAAAAAAATATTTTTTTAACATTTGTATTGACATAACATAAGAGACGTCAACAAAATGAAATTAATAGGACTGTTTCTAGAGCAGTTATAGGTGCAGACAGTCGGGGAAATAGGCAGTTTATACTTGCTTAGAACACGTACTTTGTTTCAGCGTGCAAAAAAGACTAGTGGGGTATATTTTTTTCGGATAGTCACTGCATAAAAATATTTTACAAAATAAAAATATTTTCCGACCTACCTACCCAAGTTATTTTAGCTCTGTTACCGGAAACACAACAATTTTTTTAGGCCTAACATTTGATTGAATACAGTGCATGTGTTCTTAATTTTATTGCATTATTAATTAAAGTTCCTGGGGCTGCCTTTTGATGATTGTTGTTGTAATTAGTAACTTTATTAGTAACTTTATAATTACCCGGTGTCTAATGCAGAGAGCATCAACTGTTGTCAGACGAGGAAAAAACAATATTTTGAACAGGTCAAAATTTTGCAGATCTTTCAACGGAAAGTGTATGCTGGAAAAGCTATTTGAACGGTTTTTCTTCTAGTTGAAAGTGAAATGTGAAGATGTTAATGAGATTGTCGAAAGTGTACCATGCTGACATTGTGATCTTCCTGAAAGTTGATTACAAGAAGGGGTTCTGACACCAAACTGCTAGATCATGATGTCTGTGGGGGGTAGCAGTTGGGATAAAACAGTTTTAGTCACATCTTTCCTGATGTTTGTCCTACCTGTAAGTGTGTGCGTTTGCTGCTTATGTTAATCTTCCTGAATGTGAACGAACGTGTGTATGGTTGATTATCGTGTATATAAGACACAGATTTTATAAACATTTGCATGCTTTGTGTATTTTATACTCAACAGCAGTTTATTACGGAGAAATTGATCAATCATTTGTAGTATTATTTATAAGATTTTATTGGATGGATGTCAGTTTTGAGCACCAGCGAGGAAATGCCACTTAGCAGCCGACAGGGACCGACCCACAGGCAGTTTCGTAAATCGCTTTTTCACTGCATGGTTCCCTGGATTATTATAAGTGATTGTGAATGGAGCTGGCGTATTGTCTCAGGATTGTTGTTGAAATATTGTGATCATATTTCATTCTTGTTTATTCTTACTGACCTGACAACCTCTCAACTTGCTCATCTTCATGAGCTAATAAAAGGTTAAAGTGGTTCTGACATGGCAGAAGGCAAACCTCCTCCATCATATCTTACTGAGTTGTGTTTCTCCAAAAACATAGATCAGGCTAACAAGATGTAATCAATAATTATATGGTGTAGCAACTGTTGCTGCTGTGTTTGAACTTTTCCTATTGAAATGATGTTAATAAGAGCTGATAATGTTGCTGTGTCAGATGATGTCAGAACTGTGTGCTTGATCAGTGATCATTGTGATCAAGAATGAATTAAATTAAAACAGTCTTGGCTGACATGTTGACATTGAGTTTAGGTGATGTCATTCTGATTTCATAGAATCAACTGGTGAACATAATAATGCATATAGAAAGTGCTTTGTCTTTTATTGAAGGCAACAGATTGCTTTAACAGTTTCCACAGCTGTGTTTTATGTCTGTGAGTCACAATGTGAGGAAATGAAATGGCTGAACTGTTGTAGTGTTGGAACAGTACCTGGTGGAGATATGGAGAGAGATGGGTTGGTTAGCTAATACCTTACACAGTATGAGAATTGTAAATAAATAGCTGAGGGGAGGGTGGCTCAGACTGTGAACCACGTGGAGTTGGGTTCCCAAAGGAAAACTTAACACCTGGGGGCAGGGCCTCCGACAGGGGGGGCCACCGGGGCCATTTGGCCCCAGGCCTCACTTGATAAAGGGCCTCGGAATTTTGAAATTACGAAGTTATTTATTGAAACGAGGAATTACGGAATTAAGGAGTTATTCGTTGAAATATAGGGCTATACAAATTCCAATTATTTCATGACGAATTCATCAAAATATAGAGCTATTATCATCATCATCTGGATAAGACCAGAGACAGAGCAACTTGGAGACGTCTTGTAAAAGCCTCATCGTCAGCGTGCGCTTGACGGAAGAGAAATTGAATAGAGCTATACAAATTCTAATTATTTCGTGACGAAATCGTTGACGCTAAATTGTAAACTGTAAAAATTCGTGTATCTAATATGAGTTAATTTAGTTGTAAAATTGAAAAGTTATCAATGTCAACACTCACCAAGACTTGACAAGAGTCAACAGCCTAAACCAGTGGTTCCCAACCTTTTTTGACTGTAGGACCACTTTTTATAAGTTGGAGGCACGTAGGGCACTTTTTCTTAGTTGAAAGGACATTAAGGCATTGGGGGGGGGGGGGCCACATTCCCCGCCACAATGCTAAAATTTAATTTTAAAAAAGCATAAAAAATGTTATATTTGATTCAAACTTTTCAAAGTAGAATGTTTTATGTTTATAGACTTGAAAATTAAATAATTTGCATTAGAAAATAATTTTGTTCTATCCTGTCCAAATTGTCAATTTTTTCTAATATTTTTGTTAATTCTGTGAGAGATTTTTAGGCCTGGCGGGTCATTTTTTGAGGCCTCGCGGGCCACTTTTGGGCCACGGGTTGGGAACCGCTGGTCTAAACTCTATTATAGCTCATTACTCGTAAGTCGTAGGTCAAACACTCAACCTAAATAATCTGTTAATATGAACATTATTGTTCTCATCGTCCGATTCGCTTTACAATGTGTAGCTTACACAGTACGCTATAGCCTACCAGCAATACTCAATTTGACAAAATTGACCACATTGTCAATTTTATTGAAAAAAATAGCTATTGGATTGGCTACGTTAACCATTAATTCTGGTATCGCTAGAACTTTAAATTATAATACCAAAGCATTATCGATAAATTCGTGACTTTCGAAGGATGATTTGAACCTTTCTGTTGAGTTTTCAAAAGATATTTGAAAAAGGCCTCGAAAATTAGTTTTGGCCCTGGGCCTCCAAATCCTGTCGGAGGCCCTGCCTGCTGCCTGCTGGACCCTAAGACAGGGGTTGAACCCTCTAAGCCCCATGGCAGTTCTCACCTTGACCTTACATGCATCATGAGCAAATACAAGTGATATGTCACTCAACCAATCCACGTTTCTTAATGATGCGTTTATTTGTTCGTTGAAAGATGCGTCATCAGTTGAGACGCAATCTGCACTACAGTGCATCATAAGTGAGCAGCCTTGACCCAGTTGGGAGACTGACATTTCAGACAGGGCAGCAGATGGATCAGTTGATCGCTTTATTTGACTGTAACACGATCGGTTGCTAAGGGGGTCGTAAAGAATTTAACGGCTTCACGTTCGAGTTATTTGGGCATTATGAAAAAATTGCATGTTTATTGTTGCTGTGTAACTTTTGATCGTGATTCTGAGTCGCACAGGGCCTTCTCGTGTAGAGCTAAGCACAGCAAGTTCAGTCTTTTCTTTCTTTTATAATGCGGTTTATCATTTGCAGAGTCCCAGTGTTATGTTAGAGGCTATTTGATTTTTATTTTCCCTTCAACCCAATGTATAACTAATTTGCTGTATGTACAGAAAGACTTTGTCTCTAATTATTTTAACGATCTATCTTGCCGCTTTGTCATTGCTGCTGATTTTGGTTTAGCTATAGGGCTTGTACATGAATGAGACTGCCATTGTGTACTTCATATTATATTAAACTAATAACTTTGGTGCTCAACTTTTTAGAGACTGATACTGGTAATAAAATGCTTGCCATATTAGTCTTCAAATGTTGTTGATTATAATAGTTATCTAGCTTGCTTTTTTACCCTGTTGAACCAGTTATTTATTGTAAAATAAAATCACTTTTGAGATTACACATTATGTTGCATAAAGGAATTAATGAGATGGTAAAACTATTATGTTTCATAAAGTAATTAATTCAATGGTAAGTTACAGTGTTACATGTTTCTTTCAAGTTTAATAGTAATTGTTGAGTTTGATTAATTATGTTACAAGAATAAAACTGGTGTCTATATCTGGACTAGTAACTACTGGTACTTCATTTACTTAGTAATAGTCCAGGACAAGTGGCAACTTGGGACATAACAAACTTAGTAATAACACTGTGTATTATAGTTATTTTAAAATGTAAGAAACTTTGTAGTATAATGCATTGTTGAAATTATTTTAAACTGTAAGAAGGTTGTAATGATAAATTGTTTACGTTATTTAAAATATCAGAAAGAACAGTAAACAAAATATTCTGTCTTGTCTTGTTATTAGCATAGTAAAATTCAATTCTAAATATATTCACTAAGCCTAAGGCAGTGTTAGGAAATTGGAGAATTGTGGATATATAATTCAGGTGTAGCAACTGCACATTAGTCAAGCGTGGTTTACTTCTACCAGGCTACTGGATTAATATTTCATCTTGAACTTAGTTAAGGCGTAAAAAAAATTGTTGTGTTTCCGGTAAGCGACCGACCCATTTTTAGGGCCGCGACCCAAATATTTTAAAAAAAAAATTTTCTCCCCAAAAAATTTTTTCCCCCAAAAAATTTAATTTTTTTTTCAAATTTTTTAAAAACCATTTGTATTGACATAACATAAGAGACGTCAACAAAATGAAATTAATAGGACTGTTTCTAGAGCAGTTTTAGGTGCAGACAGTCAGGAAATAGGCAGTTTATACTTGCTTAGAACACGTACTTTGTTTCAGCGTGCAAAAAAGACTAGTGGGGTATACTTTTTCGGATAGTCACTGCATAAAAATATTTTACAAAATAAAAATATTTTCCGACCTACCTACCCAATTTTTTTTAGCTCTGTTACCGGAAACACAACATATTTTTTGGGGGGCCTAAGCAGTAGTTGCCAAAGCAATAGATGCTTTGCATGATCACTGATTGCATGCCAGGAGACAGACGTAGAGACACTTAAGTATCTTGCAGCTCTTGCTGTGACCCACATACTAAACATATTGGATTTAACTCTTTAAAAAAATCTTCGTTGTGATAGTAAAGAAATTTGTCGCAAGAAGTCAGTCATATGGTTTTATCAACTTTAACCAATATAATCTACATTACAAATATTACTTCTGTAACTTGAGTGACCTTGAGTGTTACTTGCTGACACAACATACTTTTTTGCTACAGCTGAGTTTGTCATGGAGCAGATGAAATATCACAAGCATCTTGCAATCAAGACATCTTCACATTCTCAGTTTCTGATAAGTTTCTTGTGTGGGAAAGAGTTCCTTTGTTAATGAAGTGTGGTAGGAGAGAGAGGCATCTGTTCCCATCTTATACCATGTGTTGCATCAAGGCAGTGCCACAAAATAAAAAGGATTGTAAATGTTAACCTGATAGTAATAATATATGCATTTCATATGGTGCCTCTTAAGGTTTCTACTCCAAAGCCCCCTGCCTGGCTCCCTGACACACAAGCAAGTCTTTGGTTTGAGGGAGAAGATACCATTAGCTCCCATTGCAATGGGCAAGTAATGATCAAGATGGAGGCCACTCCTAATAGATGCAACCAATTCTGAAAAAAAATGTTGCCTATTAAATGTGGAGTTTGCTCCTTGCAACTCATGACAAGCATTTTCATAAAAGTCCACACTTTGTGAACCAGATGATATATATTCCAGTGTATAAAGAAATTTAAACTAAATTTTGTAAAATGCTGTCAGGTTTTTAATGAATTCACATGTTAACTGGAATGTTGTAAAGAGCTGAATGTAGCTAAAAGCAATCAGGATGATGAAGAGTTGGAGACTTTCAAAGTAGTTCTAATGTATATATATATACGTGTTGGACACCTTTGTGCATCATACATGTACTTGGTAACATAAGCAACCCAGACTTCATTTTAGCCACCATCAGTTTCTCTCACTGTTCCTCATTTCTGCTGTCCTAGTCTGAATTTTTCAAGCACTTAATAAATTTCCAAAAGTTTGGAACTGATAGTTCTGACAAGAGATGGATTGGTGTTTCCACATCAATGATCAAGGTTAACTATAGTCTATTGGTGTCTTATAATCATGTCTGCCTCAAGGACTCGTCATTCCAACCAAACATTGAGAACAGAAATGAAATACGAGCAACAGAGTTGAGCGATGAAATCGTCCAGAGATGTAAAACACTGCGACTTCAGACCAAGGACGCATCAGTTTTTGGAATAAGCAATCACGGTGGTCTTAAAAAGTCCCGTGAGGCAAAAACGATGAGAAGAGAGTGCCAATCAGTATCACGTCCAAAAGTGGTTTTTTCTTTCAGTATCAAGTCTAAAATGCAATTCTGCATAAGTTTCTTGTTTAAATACCGTAGTTGTTCTTCATCAACCATTCATCCAAAAACAATTCTACATGTACAAGAAGGAATTTCTGATGGCATAGGATATGACCCATATTCATCCTAATACGCAATAGTTGCATTAGTTGGCCAATGCAAAGATGTACCTGCCTAGTAATAAGTACTTGTTAATGCAATCTTTCCATGTAGAGGCTGTCCATTATTATATACACACAGAGATTTAGGCAATTTGCATATGAGGGAGGGGTCCTGACAAAATGTACATGTGCAAAGTAATGTCTGATTGTGATGTTCACATTAATCTATATATAACTCTGTATTATCTGTATTATTATCTGTATTATCTTATAGTCAGTCAGTGGCTTTTGATTACATTGTGATTAAATTCTGTTTAGATCGAAGCAGTAAACCATAACAATTAACAAATTTTCGCTAGCAAATATGATGTTTAACAAAAATAAATACTACCTACGGTAAAGTAAATATTTTATAGATGACTTTAGCTAATTAATTTTTGTAAATGGTGGCGGGGAGAACTTATTTTTACGTACATGGGGTCCGCAAACTGTACGAGTTGCACTAGAGGGAGGGGTTGAATATAAAATTGTTTGCGTAGGTACTATGTGGGTGGCACTTACAGTGAGGATTAAATGCACTGTTCTTAACTCAAGGTTTTGAATGGCACATTTAATGTAACCAGATTTTTATTAATGCAGTTTTACCAAAATTTATTAACAACCATTGACCAGAAATTTTCTATCAAGATGGGAATTTTAAATTGGTTACGCTTCCCAGCTGTAACCGTGGCAACTGATGGTTTCACAGCACATTTTTAACATTTATATCGAATGATGCTTCTGACAAGGATATTAAATTTAGGTATTTGGGATTTCCAAAGCTGTTGGTTTTCCGGTTGACATTTTAGAATTAACATATATACTTCAATTGCAGGACATTGCCTATCATGAATAACACTATCACAGCATAGAAAATAAAGGAGTGAGGCAGAGAATGAGGTTTTTTTGGCTGTTACAATGGATCTCTTACTGTTCTGGTGCAGCATTTGTCTGCATATTGTGTGATGTACCAGTAAATGCTTTGACTATGCAGAGATAACTTGAAAGCATCCGACGTTTTGACTTAATACTGTTATTGATGATGATGTTACAAGCTAGAATGGAAAAACAGAGGGGCATCTAGAGGCAGTCAATCTAAGAAAAATATCCAACCAAATCACATGTTTAGTACATTTAATAGCCAATATATTATTTTAATCGTATAAAACGTAAAGAAATATTGCAACATAAGCGCATAGCGATGCTAAACAAAGCAAAACTGGCTGCCAATGAAGAGCACGAATGAAAAACAAACACTGCAGACCAAACAAACTCTGAAATTCAAGCACTGTTATCGAGAACCAGTGGAGCACCAAACTAAAACTGAAACCTAAAAATTGTCAAAGCTAACAAAAAAACTGCCTCAGACTGATACACGACAACACTAATCACCCAACATCCATCCAATTGTCTCTCTGGTTACAAGACAACGACTGCAAACTTGACATAAGCAACTAGCAATCGGTTTTCCACAATGGTTGTGTTGTTGTCTTGACTCTCGATCATTTCAATTGTACTTTACAACATGCGTGGCATGGTTTTTCCGCTAATAAACGAGCTTGGACACCAAACAAAACCACTTAAAATGAATAATCAATTAACAGTAATATATATAATTATTATATATAATATTCTATTATATTTACGGACTTATAAAGTGCCTCTCATGTTACAGACTAATGAGAGGTGCTCCCAGTGCGAATAACACCTTGAAAAGAAAAGTCTCAAGACAATGGGCAGAAATAGCGGTGCCCTAAGACAATAGCTCAGCATGAGTTATAGCACGAAGGTCATTGCACAGCATTTTGAAATTGGGGCAGCCGGTCACTCGATCAAATCTACTTTTATATCATTACAGACTGTACTAGCGGAAGAATAATATTTTTACATCAACTCAATGGCATCCAACAATTCGAATTTTTTACTGGCACAATACATGATATGAGTCTAGCAATACAGCATGCTAATAAACTGCATAGCAGTGATTAAAAAATTTACTCTGCCTAATACAAAACAGCCGCAAGATGAAACTGAAAATATGGTCAAGTGGTTTTGAAGTATTACGAGAATCCGACTAAAAAACAAACTAGTATAGCGTTGATTGGAAGTTACCACGTCTACCTGTCGTGTTTTACACCTTTGCAAGTCTTCTTAGAGAACTCTGCTATCCATTTCTTGTTCTCTATGTAATTAACAACCTCACAACTACTTTTTAAACTTGCTTTCTCAGCAGACTGTTTCATTCGTTAATGGATTTTACCTCATTGCACAATGCACATATATATATATTTATATATAATTTTATATATATATATGTTGTGTAATTGAGCAACAAATATAGATTGTTGAATAAATTTTTAACAATAAGAGTGTGCTAAAAGTGACTGGGCAATGCAGCTCGCCATTTAAATCTCAACACTACTCAGTCGGCTGCATTATTTTCTGCGAATTCAGATTAAGATTTAAACTGTACTGTCTGATGAGCTCTGATCAATCTTTTGCACAATGAGTACTCCTACCTATCATTCAACCGCTGGCCTATCCTTACTTACATCCCTTGCTGAAGCCTGTGATCTTTAACCCTTTTTTTACCGAGCCATCATGTAATCATATGCATTCCGTGTTGCTTTGCCCAATGTCTGGAACCTACAACCAATGCTTCTCCAATGCTTAACTTGCTTTGCTCCTTCAAGGAATGCCCCAAACTTGTCTCACGCATTTCACTGTCTTTTTAAACTCTGGTTATCTCAATGTTCATCAACTGGTGAACAACAAAACCACACACTCTCTGTGAGTTTGTGCAGATTAATATTTCTACATTAAATAATTAAAATTATTTTATCAATTAACCCATTCCCGCCGGAATTTTTCCGATACCTATTGGGTTTATCGGGTCACCCGCGACCCGATCCGGCGGGAAAGAGTTAAAGTACTTCAAAATTCAAACATTGAAAGCCAACTCTCCAATCAGAACACCCCTTTCTATATCAGACCTTTTATGTCTTGAAGCTAATGACAAAATTTTAGAATTTGATTTTGCACAGAGTCACCAACAACAAATTTCAATTACAAACAGAGTACTATCAATTCGCTATAGCATGCAACATTGCAGCTGATCATTATTAATAAAACTGCTAGGTAATTTGAACTGCAGGAAAACACTATTAGATAAACTAGAACCACTCATATCTATAATGTCTTAGATAAATCTATTTTAACACCGAACATTTCTAAACAAAAGTCACTGACAAAGTTGAAAAGTCGCCCACTGATTATTTGGCAGTACACAACATTAGGAGGATGGCATCCGCGTTCACGAAGCCTGGGTCAATCCAGGCGCGCCCTCCCTGTGAGTACCTTTGGGGAAACTAAGGATGCCACCAGCTGACCGAATTCATCCGAATCCCGGTCCACGCTCCGACAAGACCTGGAGCAGTAGCATACGCGAAGAAGAAGAAGTACACAATTTCACCATTTCTCAAAACAAGCTAGGAACAATCAGTATGATTCAGTAGCCAATAAAAGTTAACTATGAAGTTAAGAACCGTAACTGAATCGTTCGTTAGTTAATGTCATCTGTTGATAAAATAAGAGGACGAGAATACTGCACAATCGTTGCCACATTGTCATCAACATATTAAAAGAAAAAACACATCATAATCTAAATGTGATTAACCTCAGTCACTGAAGCAGAGATCATTTTTGAAAAGAACTGCCTAAGATATGAAAAGAAAAAGCGTGATCAATTCAAGAAAATTTACTTAAATAAGACTGTTACAACTTCTTTAACTGCTTAAGATATCAAAAGAAATAGCATGATCAATTCAACAAAATTTACTGAAATGAAGAAAATTTACTTAAATAAGGCTGTTACAACTTCTTAAACAAATAACCGGTCTGCTAACCTCTCTATATAACTAATTTCATTTCAACTGCTTTCCAGTAACATACTGAATAAATTCCACAATTTTTCCAGAATAAAGACAGATATTACATTACCATTTGGCCACTTGTTTACAAATTGAACACACGATGTTTCCATTAACTTAGGAATTTCCAGTATTAGCACTTAGACAATATAACTACTCAACAGAGTCAACAGCTTATTGAAACGACAATAATTGTACACTAAATCATTTTGATATAGAAGTTTTAACATCCTCTTACATCATCACCTTTCCTATTTCAGTTTCTAAACGGTCTGCCACTGTTGCAGTTGTACCGTTGACATCCAACTGTTGTCCTGATTTTCAAATGCTTAATGCTAAACTGTACATGAATAAATATGCATTCACATACATATTTATTTACATACAAACTTTCTGTATCAAAAGAAAACACAAAGCGTACTGTACACATGAAGTAGCAAAAAATTGTAAGCAATATAAGAAGACATGGCTGATTTCAGTCTCTCAAAACACAGTGAAACAAAAGGCCAAAGAAGAGCATAATAATTATATAGACGAGAAGAAGATTAAAGAAAGTTCAACATCACAAAATCACAACAAAGTTGTCACTATCACTTTAAAGTTCAAGCAATACAATAAGACATGGTTAGTTTTTCATTCACTTTTAGAACAAATAGTGAACCAAAAGAAGACCGCATATAATCTTATATATATATATGAGAAGGCTAAAGAAATTTCAACATCAAACATCACGACAAAGTTGTTAGTTTAAAGTTCAGGCAATACAATAGGGTATTGTTGATTTTTCAGTCACTTTTAGAACAAACAGTGAACCAAAAGGCCAAAGGGGAGCGCATATGGACAAGAACTTTCAACATCACAAAATCACAACAAAGCGGTCACTCTAAAGTTCAATATGACAACAACAAGCAGACAAAAAGGATTTAACTCTTCGGAGAAAGCTGTTATAAGATTTAATGCCCAAACAGAAATGAAAATCCTGGCAGAAGAAGATCACGAAAATTAAACATGATTTTCCACATTTGCTTCTCCACAAGTACTTTCGAAAAGTGAAACTGTAAGAACACCAAGCAGCACCACGATAACCTGATGCCTCCAGAAATTTCCAGGAAACCAGCCAGTCTTAAGTGAAGAGCCAAAGCACACACATAATAAGCAGAATCAATGCCTCCAGATGTTGTCAAGGAAACCAACTTCAGATTGCTGTATAAAGTTGAGAAATGCTTGGTACATCATCGGTGCCAGCAAACTGATTAACAACCAAAATCTGCTTCAGCCAAAAGCAAATAGCACAGCATTAAAAACAATTGCTAGAAGCATCAGTATAGAAAAGTTGAAATCAGGAGCAGGATTTGAAAGACTAGGAAAAGTCAGACTTTACACCTCGATAGCCTGCAAGCACATCGTGCACGAATACCCTAGTTACACCATAAAAGAAATGCAGAGACAGTAAATAAAAACAGGAAAACAGCCATGCTGAAACACTAGGCAGCAAACACGAGAATCCAACCATTTCACAGCACAAGTACAATAACAGAACTACTGACTACAGAAAATGTTATGCTACATATTTATGTCAACACTTACATCAAGTGAAGTCATCATGGATGAGACTGTGCCTGGCAGCTAAATTATTGAGCACATGATTAAAACTGCAGAATGGACAGCTAGAGTTGTAATGCCATCACTGCTGGGAAAAGACTTTAACAGATTTGTGCCAATATTATGCCAGGGTTCAAGTCTGCAGGCAAAACTGTGATATCCATACAGCAAGAGCTTGTAACTATAAAAACATATATCAAAATTTTATGAGCTCCAAATTAACACCAAATCCCAAAATCTGGGCACATTCAGCATATTGAACATTTATAAAGTGGTTTCATGATCTGCGTTTAGCATTTAGCACATTAAGCCAGTAGCTTTTTACTAGATTCACTGCACATTGCACAATAAACAAACTATTTAGAAACAACCACAGGGCTGTTTAGTAAAGTCACCTGACTTGGACACAGAAAAGTATGGCACAAACACGCACACACGCTCTAACATAACTAGACATGTCAGACCAGGAGGAAAGCACCACAGAGACTTTAGCATGGGAGATTCAGCATCGTATCTTTATCACTTGAAAATTTGCACAAAGCTGTTTTTAAAATTATAATTATCTTAAAACATAAGACAGCTACATGTCCAATTGCTACAAAGTCTGAAAATCAGAGACTTTTTAACGTTGTTACACTTACAGCATGTGTCATCGGAATTTTGGAATTGAAAATGTAGCACATCACTGCCAGGTTAAAATTTTCCAGTAAATGATTAAATTGCTGATCTTCCAATGCTAATTTCTCCCTAGCCAGATAGCAGAATATTCTAGGTAGGATTGGACAGCCGTGAGAGATTACTGAACTTAGAAAGTTCTGCTTGACCAGAGTAAATGGTATCTGACAGAATCATTGATTATTCTAAGGACAGGCAGCAGGCAGACAGATTATACCTAACAACCTTTGGAGAAAAATCTAGCACTTCATCATGTGTCAGTGAGAACAGAGGAAAGAGAATACTTCTGACTGAAGACATCGTTAGCTGTGGTGCAGGAGGCATCATCCCATCATCAGGTTGTTTGTTACCTGCCAGGGACGGCCTCACTGCTGGCAACAAGAAGTTAGTTGTTGTCACCACCTTCACCAGCCTCTGGCTCGTCTCCTTGGGCATCTGCAGTCCACAGCTGCAAAACAATAACAACACAATTATGTTAAGTAGGTAGTAGGTACCTAACATAGCAACTGGCAGCATTTCTACTTTCAGGTGTTTACATGAAATTCTCGTGAAAACGAATTAATATCATCAAGGCTAGGGCTTAAATTACCCTAAACAGATTTTCTCGTAATTCAGCATTTGCAAAGGCATTGTATTATTCCCAAAAAGAAAGTACATTAAATGACAGAAGAACCTCATAGGAAGTAGCCAGCCAGTAACTCATTCCCTTTCAGATTAACGTACATAAGTTTGGATTAATTTTGAGCTGTTGCCTGATGCTAATTTTTGCTGCAATTTCAATTAAAGTGGCTCTCAGTTTAGGACACCTGGATACTTTGTTGGATGCAAGCAAATCACAATTGTAATCTCCAAACTTCTAAAGCATTACTCGAAAGCCAAGCGCGGGGCACCAGCCTATTCAAGAGCGCTGCGTTGAGTCGAAAGGGTTGTCCGTAAGAGTAGTGCAAAGGTGGTCCAGCTCCAGTTACCATAGGATCAGAACAGCTACTAAGGCTGAACTGAATACTCACGGTGAGATTGTCTCTCAGCAGCTGCATGATGAGCGTGCTGTCCTTGTACGAATCCTCGTTCAGTGTATCCAATTCCGCAATGGCGTCATCAAACGCCTACGAACAGACAATAAAACAAAGTTGTGACTATTCATTTTTCTCCTCATCATCATTAAATGGTGGGATTTGGTGATGTAGTGGTATGTTCTGTATCGGCAACCGGAGGGTCGCAGGTTTGAATCTACCTCAAGAGACTGCGTAGTTACCTTGAACAGGTTGCTCATACTCACTCACAATTGTGAATGAGGAAGGCAATGGGAAACCATCTTCATCTCATGCCCAAATGGCATAAAAGCCAATGAGCCGGGCACCGGGCAGATAACTCATCATCATCATTATAAATACTTGAATGAATGAATGAATTACCACCAAATGGATTAGGCTGGCTGCAGACATCTCACATAGCGGTACATTGGTAAAACACGAACATCCAAGTTCTAGAAATAACACCATGACTTTTCCATCAACCATAACATCATATATTAAGCAAAATCTTTTCGGAAGCGACCCTAAGAGAGAATGCAGGATTTGCAGCAAGAGAAAGATGATGAAAAGCTACGTGACAGAAAGTCTTTAGGAATTAAATATGTTCTTGCATGGAAATGCGTAAGAAGTAGAGACCTGCTTGGCGAGTTCACACGCTTTGTCCGACGCGTTCATGATCTCATAGAAGAAGACGGAGTAGTTGAGAGCAAGGCCAAGTCGAATCGGATGCGTCGGATGCATCTGGACTTTAGCGATGTCAAACGCCGCCTGGTACGACTTCTCCGACTCGCTAACGACATCTGCAAAGCAACGTCGACATCAGTCACGTCAACATCAGTCACGCCAACATCAGTCACGTCAACATTTCTCCATCCACACATTTGAATGCATGTAAAAAAACACAGGGGTAAGTTAAATGCATCAGTTAAGAGTCTACTTTCAAGCCAAAAACCAGAAACAAATTTGCTAAAACCTAAACTAAGGCAATCTAATCAGCATCATTTCAGTGTCACATGCACAACCCAAAAATTGCAATCTCCTTGGTGAAAGAACAAAATTGTACAAATGATAAAAGTACAGAAATGTTCACAACATGAAAACAACTTTTTCACTCGAAGTTGTCAACTTAGGCTCTGAGAAGCAATTTAACCATTTCACTATTCAAGCAGCGAAAAGATGCAGGTGAATTCTCCACAAGAATCCTGTTACAAAATACTTAAATGGTGTTTTAAAACACGATATGAACAGAGCAAGGATGCTTCAGCTTACACTCTCGGTCAGCTAATTTACTAGATTTGTTGGCGGCATTGGCAACTTCAGCCAGGTAGCGATAATAGTCGCCCTTCATTTTCAAGTAGAACACTTTGCTTTCAGCATTACTCGCTTTCGCCACAAGGTGCTTGTCCAAAAGACCCTACAACAAAACATAAAGATCTGTCAACCATATATTGTATTATATCTATAAATTTATATATAGCACTTTAGCACTTGTCGCAGTGCCTACACTAATCAGTGGCATTCCCAGTCCGAGAGACCAAGAGACAAAAAAGTCGTCTTGAGACTTGGCCTACCAGTTAATAAGAAGGAATCAGAGGGTTTTTGAACACAAAAAAACAAACAAATGTGCCTATGCAATAATGAAATAAATATAAGCTATTCTCAAAACAAACTCATTTTAGAGACAAGTCATTTTCTTGAAAACTTGCATAACTTTGTTATACACTTCTACTTTTCAAACTGACCATTTTCATCAATATAATGTTATGGGTACTTGAACTCAGCGAGAAGGGGTATACTCAGTCCCATTTGCTCTATCATGTAAAACCGTGCCTTTTCTGTGGTTGGCCTGGCTATATTGAATGGCTTCCCTCTTAGATCTGCGCCTGTTCCCTAGGTCATTCTCTGACACATTTTATACATAAGCACTTGAAAACTGTTCCTTTTTTGCCGTGCTGGAGTTGGGAGCACCTCTCAATAGTTTCCTTGAAGAGACGCACTACTTAAAGGCCAACCGCGCATTCCAGATTCTTCGGAGAGAATAAGGAATGCGGGCGTGGCTTAAGCAATGACTGTTTGCTTCAAGTTTGACTGACAGGTTCCAATATCATTGCACTAATGATCCCAGGGATGACCGCATGTCTCAAGGGAGGGGGAGGGAAGAATCTAGGTCGACTGTACACCAACTTATATGTATACATGTTTGTAGGCTATTTAGACTACTCTGAACGTGTGCCATGGTTATGGCATGTGTGCAGAATGTATATGTTCATTCGTTAATTTCTATAGCGCCTGATATTTAGGAAAACCGTGGAATTCAATTGCAAGTGCAGCGAGGTCAAGTTTAGCAATCTGTTCCATAGCAATATAAATTTAGTCATATTATATAATTTTATATGCCTATATAGTATATACTATACCATGCCATATAGACCTACTATACTGTACTATACTGTACTATACTCTACTATACTATACTATATTATACTACACTACACTACACTACACTATACTATACTATTTTTCATTTATAAAGCGCCTCTCACAGTAGGCTACAATCTAATCAGAGGCACTCAGTATAACTATATTTTCAACTAAGACTATGTATTGTATTAATGTATAATTATATATGTATTTATATAATCGCCCGTAGACAAACTTGTATCATTCTTGCATTACAATCAACCGAAGCTGTTTATATTGAAGCTGTTTGTATTACGTTACATATTTATATTACGTTGCAAAAGATATGCATGGGGCCCATTGCAATTGAAGCTGCCAGCGTGTGGCTAGTTCCTGTATACCTGCGTATACACATATTTCTATACACACATATGCGTATACACTATAATATAGTATATATATTATATGTAATTATATACTATATAATATAGTATATATATTATATGTAATTATATACATATGTGTATATATATAATATATATAATAAATATCGCCCATTGCCATTGGGAAGACAATAAAAATTATGGTCTTATTAGCGTGTTTGTTCAGGGTATGACCTCGCTGCACTTGCAATTGAATTCCACGGTTAGCCTAGAAACACATAGGCGCTATACAAATCAATTTGTTCAAAATTCCAATTGTTATGAGCAAAAAAGGCCCGTATGGCTTCCTCTTGCTCACAATCAACACGAATTGTTAGGTCGTACTTTTGCATGGTTGAAATAAATACAAGCTTGTCAGTTCTAGGGTAGGCATATGTTCATCTTCATTGCAATGAACACTGAAACGATTTGGTTGGTGGGGTAGCGTTGCCAAACCAAGATCAATGCACACATTCGATTTCGGGCGATTCAATGGCAATGGGCAATATATTGATATATATTTATATATATACACGCGAGTGTATATGTATATATATATGTAAACACAGAGCTATACATAAAGATTCCGCCTCCAAGTGAGTGAGGAGATCTTGGGTATAAACTGCCTAGGTTAATCTGAATAGGACTTCAGCAAGTCAGCTAAGTTGGTGTACAGTCGACCTAGATTCTTCCCACCCCCTTGGGGCATACATGTACCGACGGTCATACCTGTGATCATTAGTGGGACCTGTCGGCCAAACTTGAATCAGACGCTCCATTGGTTCTATAAGCCAGCCAATCATACCATTATACGGATAGAATATGGAATTTACGATCTTGGGCTTTAAATGCTTCAATGAACTAAATAAATTAGTTTTTAGTCCAACTACAGCCATGAGGCATCTATTTTAGGCAAATAATTAATAACTATCTCCACTACAAAATGTGACAGTCATGCAAATAATATTTCTCCAGCTTTTTAAAAATTATACCCAATTACCCACCTCTTATGAGATTTTTAATCATGAATAATTCAATCTTGCAACAATTATGGGCATGGAGCCAAATACACCAGACTCATAATTATTATAATTATACTGGTCTTTAGGGCCAGATCAAGGATTCCTTATCACAAAGATGTTTAAATCTCAGACCATTTGCGAAGCTAGAACTAGACAGGCTGCATATGCAATGCACACTAATTTCCCATAATGAATCTTGCATAAGAGATATTTAACAAACGTTTTAGATTAGCATGTTACATATTTCAAGACACTTTGATACATTTAATTCTATTGTACCAAGACATCATTGCAGATCTCGCGCAGTTCGTTTTCAATCTTTTCCCTGTATTCTCTGGCCATCGTCTGCTTTTTCTCGTGTCCCTCCGTTTTCTGTTCGATGCTGGAGATGACTCTCCACGACGATCTCCTGGCTCCGACAACATTCTTATAGGCGACCGACAATAGATTCCTCTCTTCGTTCGTCAGCTCTTCACCCAGTTCGGTCACTTTCTGCATTGAAGCCGCCATGTCGTCATAGCGTTCTGCCTGCTCAGCCAACTTGGATTTCTGAACAAGATCTCCGCGCTCTGGGGTCGACATGATTTTCGAGATACTTTAAGCTGGTCAAAAAGGAGGAAACTGACGATTAAAACCAAAAACTCTGGACCTCTGGATCTTTTTTCCACCGACTCAACGCCGCCGCAGAAGCCGCAGATCATGCACGAAAGACGGGAATACACGATCAGCATGCGATCACAGACGATTCCTCGCAGCATATAGCACTGCCATCTACCGGTTGACTGAATAGATTATCGATAGCACCACAGCGTAAAAGGTGCTTAAGAACAAATTAAACTGTCAAAATGCTAAAGATTATTTAAAACTTATACCAACTGCTATGCTAATCGCATCTTTTATGGCATGTTTTAATGATTAATCACAATAGCTGCCAAATTTCAACACAGGGTGCCGCTATGGTGAAATCACTGACTAAAATCGGTAAAATATGTTGTCTGTGGTATCATTGCGTCGTGTCATAGCAGTCAAGAAATCAGTTCATGTCTGCGGCAAAGAAAATGAATTTCGGAGATAATAATAATAATTCCTAAAATAATTATGAAATACTTGTTGGGCGTATTCTATTGTCATTACACAAATAAAATTTGCGGGAGAAGATGGCCGAAATTACTCTCTATATACAACACGGTCCAACGTCCGCATTCGCTGGGGCCAAATTGAGCCAATGCAGTGACCAGAGCAAATAGGCTAAGCCATATAGGCCTACGGCTCTGGGCCAGACTAGATCTAGCTAGACGGTTTAGACCTAGGCCTATGACAAATATTTGAACACCACACGCAGGCCCACATTAAGGTGGGTGCTAGGGTGCTGTAGCACCCGAGCTCGCAGTTTTGAGGGGCCCGCACAGGGCCGAATAAAAATTAAACTTAACCCTGTTTCATCTCGGAAGAACTGTGGGACACAACCCCACAGAATCATAAAAGGACGCATGTAACGTACGTAGACCTATAATAGGCCTAATTGGCTTTGTGCTATGGACATTTCATTGAGACGGCATCTAAATTTTTTCTCTAAGACTCTATAGCCCAGCGGTTCTCAACCTTTTCAGACTCACGGACCCCTTTCTAATTTTTGGTCTCGGTCACGGACCCCCACTGAAATTTGGTGCCTCTGGCGCATTATCGTGACTGTAGGCCCATGACTAGGCCTATAATTCATGATAGGGCTATGTTATAGCCTATAGGCCCATGCACTGCTGTAGCACAAATTTATATAACTAGTACAATTCTATTTATTTAAAAAAACTGCATTTTATTTTAATACGAACTGTGGTCATGCATATTCAACCGCTGTTCATCTATTCAACGTGTAGCATAAGCTCAATGCCCGAAACACTCAATCTGAGACCATTTTAAACCTCAAGCCGTCAACGATATCCACATTCACAAAGATAATATTATGATGTTGCAAAAGGTAAAATAATGTGGAAAGCTTTCTCAGACAGTACTGTTTTGCATATTCATGTGAAGCTTGTCTCCAAAATAATGCATCAAGCTAACTCTTGCATAGATGCTTAGGCTATATCAGTAGGCTAACAGTACTGTTCATGATTTCCATATCCGAACATAATACATGTAAGCTTATGTAACAAAACAACGAGAGTTTAGTAGACGTGTCTTGATGAAATCTACAATTTTTATGGCCTGATCGAATATAGATTTCAGTCTGCACTCTAGCGATTGAAACAAACCGAGCTAGCCTATCTAAAACAGATGAATTTGTCATAAATCAGTGTATGGCTATAATTGTTGGGTTTCATGTCGACATTTAAAAATTGAAATATAGAAAAATTGGCAAAAAGTTATCTTTTTCTATGTTTTTAACCAATAAATATTTAATTTTCAGGACTTGCTCGCGGACCCCCAGGCAGATGGCCGCGGACCCCCAGGGGTCCGCGGACCCCCGGTTGAGAACCGCTGCTATAGCCTACTATACAACATTACATTGTTCGGGAAATAGACCTATTTCCTGATTGTGACGATCTCGCTTTGTTTTACAAATACTACGTCTGTACTGTTACGTCATTATATCTTTGTATAGTGTGACGTTTTTAGGATAATGACTAATTGCGTATTGTGATGACCCATCTTTGTTCTGCAACAAATATTAATTGTTACGTCATTAGTTTTGTTTCTCCTTGTTTTACAAATACCATTGTTACGTCATTAGCTTTGTATAGCCTATAGTAGCCTATGACGTTTTTAGGATAATGACTACCGTGGTAATTCCGTATTGTGACGACCCATATCTCTGTTCTGCAAAAATCTTACGTCATTAGTTTATTTCCTTCACATTTCGGTGTGATCGTACGCGGGTTCCCAAATAATCTAATTAGCACTAATTAATACGCTGCGCCAAAGGTCAATACGATGACGTAATCATTTAATTGCGTCATTTGGCACTCTGCCTGTATTTGTCTATATAGGACTCGATCGGCTTGTTTGTCTCGTTTTCTTTTCGCCTCTGTCTGACTAAGCGTACTACTCAACCTTCCATTTGGTAGATGGCATTGGAAAACTGAGCACTATAGGACTTTATAAATAGGCTAATAATGCAGATGTCATAAATAGTCTATTTATGACATCTGCATTATTAGCCTATTAGACTATTTGCCCTCCACACATATGTAACATATGGACACCCACTTTCAGCAATTGCTAGAAATGGACGTCATTGGCACCAGATGAGAAACACATTACAATATATTTGACATGATGCTGGAATATAAGAGACAATTGTTTCGTTTCGTAAATAATGCTTTCATTTAATCACAAACATAAAATCCATGATGAAATTGTCTTCCACGATAAAGACATACAATATTCTGTGCAGGTGTACAAACATTGCAATAAAGCAGTTCTAAGATGGTGAAAATCGTAATAGACTATTAACCTAACGAAGTGACTAAATCATTTGAACAGCCAATGTTGAGCATCAAAACAGTTACTAAAAACAACTCTTATAAAAGTATAATAAACATAAAGCATGATAAAACTTAGAATTGGATTACATTTGGTGGTTTTTGGAAAATTCTAATGTAAGATGAGTGTTCCAGATTTGTCATAATTTTCTCATAGGAAGTTGAACACGGAATTGTTAGACTTGCAGAATTGTTAGCGACATAGTATTAACATATGTAAAGGCATGCACATGTAAATATATGCATATGTAATATATATATATGCAGGATTATGTATATAATGCATATATACCAGTACATAGAAGTCAAAGCCCAGAGTTGATCAAACATAGTGAAGAAGTGAAACATTAACAGCAAATTACCAAAAGAACGAACACTTTAAAACATTGCCAGACAGAATAAGACAGAAACCAATGCAACATTAAACCAAACTCAGTATCCATCTAAAAAATTCTATAATATTGCATCCTGATTAAATATGAATAAGGAATTACAGTAATACGATTAAAACACAGTAAAGGCAAGGCTATCATAATTATTGCGTCACATATCACAGATGGCAACATTTCTGACACGACGTTAAATGCTGCAGTTAATACATGTTGACAAGATGGAAGACTTTTCGACGTAAAACCTAAAACCACAAAGCAGAAATAGTTTGAGTAAAAAATCAACCGTTATAAAAATTAGACACAATGTTTCATCTTTACCTGCTTTAGTTAAATGCTTTGACAATGAGAGAGTACTATACAGTATACACGACTGTCGTTAATGTTTTAAATGCAGACAATTTTGCTGAATTTGAAGCAAGGTGCGGTGTGATAAATAATAGGCATTCATCTAACTTATCTGTAATGTCATACATGCATAGAATTGCACATACATACAATTATACATATATACATAAACACATCCTGACGATGATCTGATATAAAATACGTATTCTTTATAATAGCATGAGTAAGCAGACTAGGTTGAGTAAACAATAAGATGTCAATACCCGAGATCAAAGTCATAAGACTTTGTTCCAACTTCTGCTGCTGATTCTGATAAGAGTTTTGTGGAAATGTTCTTGAAACATCTGGCTATTCTCAATAAGAGTTTTGTGGTTTTGTGGTTATGTTCTTGAAGTGTCTTGCTATTCCCTCCGATTAGAAGATTTCTGCAAATAAACAAAAGCAAACACGTTCTACCATTTTCACAAAGAAAGCTGTTCATTGCAAATTACGTACATCAGAAATAAACGTTCACACGAACCCAAATTAATTAAATAATGATACTGATTAAAACATATCGGTAATAATAATTTTCATTTAATTTCAAAACTGACACGAAGCATCATTTTACAATCAGTATTGAACGGATGATCACAAGTTATTACAGAAGTCGAATTTAACTGCCAGCAGCCATGCAAGGTTTCCATCACATCCTACTGCTCAATTTACCAAATGCCATCTGATGAATGGAAGGTTGAGTGGATCCTTTGGGAAGGTAGCAGGAAGCAATCCCCACATCCGTGTGCTTTTCATGCCAGAGTGTTTACCATTACCTTACACTCCCTCCCGATGATAATTAAATACAGGATATTACTAATTTTCTATTAATATTGTTATGGCATATGTTACGCAATAAACACAGCTTCTCCTATTCACCTATTTCTGCCAGTTTGTACAGCAAACATTGCACAGAGAACACCGGCATCAACAGCCAACATAGATGCAACTCACTCTAGATTTATTTGGATCCAAAGAGCGTTTTATTAATCCACTGCCATAAGTTAACCGATTTTGAGATTCTCTGTTCTCTTTAGGAATGCTGTTGACCGTACGAGTTTCTTTTGAACCTAAATAGTGAAAATTATTGATTAGATCAACACAGCTTAAAATATAATCCAGAAAAATCTGTTTTCACTGCGTCAACCATGCAATACCTAAGACATTAAATTAAATAACACAAAGTTAAGAAACAAGTTAACTAATTCCGTTGACAGTCCACACATTCAGATGGACACAATGCCGGCCAGAGGTGCTAGGGGGCCTAAATCCTCTTGTGAATATTTAAATATATAAAGTAACCATAACTATTAACTACCAAATCAATTCCTTACCTGAAATTCTCCAGCTATTCCTGTCATTTACATGCAAGGCATTTTCTCTTTCACCCTAAACAACAAATATTTGGAGTCAGTTCACTAATTGTAAGCCAAATACAAACTCTGCAACATGTACAATTGATTGTCTACAGGCTCTAGTCAGTAGGTCAATAGGGCTAACTCAAATGAAGAAATCACAATGTATGGAATCAAACTGGGGCACGGAAGAGTTCAAGAGAACTCTTGATTAGAGTACTTGACCTGCAGTGCAGAGAGTATTGGTTCAAGCCCACTGAAGCGACGATTCTTGTACAGAGACCTTAAGTAAGTCCTTCATTAAAATTTTTTTGCTAATCACATCAATATCCAATGGTCATATGCATCACTTCTGAACTTTGCAAGGAGAGCATTCCTACCTGCTGCTGATGAGAGTCACCAGCACAGTCTGGAAGATGCTGGAGATGGCTGCAGCTGTGACGATGATGATGATGACGATGATAAGGCTTGCCAAGGTAACGTTGAAATGCCTGACAGATAGTGCAGCTATGAGGATGACCAGAACATTGAAGAACATCTACAGAAACAGAAATAAATTCATATGAGCAGATCAAAAAGACAATTAAAGAAAGCCACTGACTGCTTGCCATAACTTGATAAAAATGTTTTCACTACCACTACAAACTGCTTGCATATCAAATGAAATGACAGTTGCATTAGTCATATCTTCTGCTTCCTTTGCCCTAGACAACAGCAATCTAAACAAATGCTTAGCACTGTTTAAACAGTTTCCATCAGCACTCACTGTTTAACTCAGCTACAAAACATTTACATCAAGTGAATCCAGTCAATCAACAAATGAATAGATGCAAAATAAGACTTCTCACATTCCCTTCTACATGTAGGTCGAGTCCATAAATATGGCAACAATTCAACTCAAAAGCAGTCTTCAAAATTGAATTCGGATGACTTAACTTCTTATTTCTTCACAAGAATTGTACAGCTGCTATATACGATACATATATGATCAACATGAAACAAACCTTCAGAAACGGATTTCCTAGCTGTGCTCGCACGATTGGATGATAAAGGATGATCTCCAGCTGGCTGTCTGCCAATCAGATCGTCAGCAACCTGAATAGCGAATAATTATGCAAAATTTCTACACGGATTCTATTTAAGTACACCTCTGTTGACAAAATAATATGTATATGCCAAAGCAACTTCTTCAACATAACTAAATCAATTAAACCCCCTCCCAGTAATTTATTTTAAAGGAATGTGCAATACTTCTTCAATCCATCAGGTATAATCTTCACTAAGTCGTTGCTCTGCGTTGGGCTTTCGAGTGGCAATTTATAAATTTGAAAATTACGATTACGATTGTAAATAGAATTCTACATATAGCCAATTATATATGCCAAATGGGTAACATTGGGTATGTTTCTTAAATACGGTTGCTAGCTACCTCATTTGTGGAGAAAAAACGTGGATAATATAGCAAGTTGGCAAGTCAGGCGAATGGCGGCAGATAATTCTGAACGCAAGACGCACTGCAGCCGAAAGCACGCGACTCTAAACTTTTCCTGAACCTAGGTAGATACCGGAAATAAACCATGATCTAAACCTTCAAATGATAAAGCCAAAAATGTAAAGAGCTGTGTACTTTTCTCACTACAAAAGCTGGCTTGCTTGCTGCCGCATCGTCGTCATCTTCCAAACTCATGTCCTTCAGCCGATCACAAATCCTCGGCGATATCGATCGACTACGATGCACAGCAACAAGTGGAACGCTGTGACAGCGGCAGCGACTCTGATGTGCAGCTCTAGAGAAAGATCCGTTACAATTACATCTCTACCACGAAATTGTTCTCATATGAAGCAAAGCAAGAGATGAAATCAGTTAACCTATCTCTGCTGCTTGCTCATTCCTTATTATTATCAGCCAAAGATGCCCCTGATGGTTATTTGACTCTTGCTGCGTTTCCAACAGGATAGACCTTGGGTTCCCTTAAGCTCTTGCTGACTTGTCCAGAGCTTTGGAATTAACGACCTAGTGTGAACGTTCTGTATTATTATTAATACTATATGATTTATAAAGTACATGTGCAAGGTTACATAAATAAGGCCTAAAAAAAATGTTGTGTTTCCGGTAACAGAACTAAAAAAAATTGGGTAGGTAGGTCGGATTTTTTTTTTGGGTAAAATATTTTTATGCAGTGACCAGGCGCGAATTCAGAGGGGGGCGGAGTCGGCGTACGCCCCCCCTAAACCTCAACAAATGTTCCGAAACTAAACGGACCTAAAACTAATATAATTGCAATTTGGGAATAGGATGTTTGAAGTAGCTGGACCGGCAGAATGGAGCTCTCTTACCTACTTACCTGAGTTGCTCGCAGACGTTGCCCATGGCACGTGGCCAATGACTTTTGCCGTTACGTAATTCACAAAGTTCATGTACAGACAAAATTTACGTAAATAGGAATTGGTCAATTAAAAAATATGTCGAGTGGTCCGCCGTCAAAACGGCTTAAACAAGCAGTTTTATCATTCGCAAATAATCCGACTGCCGTTGGTAAGACTTAAGCCTAAATCTCAAAAGATGACATATGATTATCATTATAATTTTGACATTCGTCGTGCTGATTATAGCCGCCGAAAGCGTTCAGATGCCGATATTATGGACAAAAGCAAATCAAGGATATAGAACTGCAATTTCAGCAGGTCGGGTCATGGGAGCTCTTCAGCAGAAATTAAATGTATCAAAGATTACTCATATAATCATTCTCTTAACGCTCAATGGCGTGCGGTCCATGGATGAGGCGCATCCCTTGCTTATTGAATCTATTTTTATACAAATACTAGTGTATTCAAATTACTATGTTAATTTTCGTATGATAAACTGGCATCGACTATATTATTTTTACATACATACATACATACATAGTTACATTCATACATACATACATACATACATACATACATACATACATACATACATAGGCCTACAAACATACATATATACATACATGCATACTATAATAATTAGGCCTATACCCCTTCACCACTGCGCCGAACAAATGCATGTATGTGTATGGGCTTATATGCCTATGTATGTATGTACTTATGTTTGCTTGTATGTATGTAGGCCTATGTATGTATGTATTTATGTATGTAGGTATGTATGTATGTATGTATGTATGTAGGCTATGTATGTATGTATGTATGTAGGCTATGTATGTATGTATGTATGTATGTATGTATGTATGTATGTATGTATGTATGTATGTATGTATGCATGCATGTATGCATGCATGTATGTAGTATTTACGCCCCCCCTAACCAGAAATCCTGGATCCGCCCCTGGTGACTATCCGAAAAAGTATACCCCACTAGTCTTTTTTGCACGCTGAAACAAAGTACGTGTTCTAAGCAAGTATAAACTGCCTATTTCCTGACTGTCTGCACCTAAAACTGCTCTAGAAACAGTCCTATTAATTTCATTTTGTTGACGTCTCTTTATGTTATGTCAATACAAATGCTAAAAAAATATTTTTTGAAAAAAAATTTAAATTTTTTTTGAAATTTTTTTTAAATAAAAATTTTTTACAAAAATATTTGGGTCGCGGTTGTAAAAATGGGTCGGTCGGGTTACCGGAAACACAACAATTTTTTTTACGCCTAAATACATTGCAAATACGCTATAATTAATGTGACTCATGCCTAAACTTAGAAGCCATCTATTTCAACTTGCTCACCAATCACAGCCTGACTTCCGACCCATAAGATTCTAACAAAAGCTTCTCCAATGGATGGCAATAATTAGGGGTACAGAATCCCCAAGGAATTTCGCATTATTTCTAATGATTGTGAATGGCAACACATGGTTAATTAAAATGAATTCTGCTTTGTACCTGACTGCAACTGATCTCTTCTGTTTACTGTGTCTAGAGCTTCTAGTTGGTGGGAAACCCCTCTAAAACACAATGCACAATTTCAACATGAGATAATTAAATACTATATAAATGCTGTAACTACTGGTAGTATTGTAACTTCAATGGCAAGCAGAAACCAAGTTATACCTCAATTTGGTAAATCTCCAGAAGATCAATTTGATAAGACAGAGGCATTTGTGAGGCATGGTGGACATTGGTGGTGTAGGGGTATGTTCAGTGCCATGAAGCAGGAAAGATGTGGGTTCGCTTCAATTCAGTTTCTGCACTCTAGTCGAGAGCGCCTCTGAGTAGGAGTCTTGAAGGGGCGCCATAACAAGTACTCAGACACACATACGCATATCCACGAAACGCTGAATTTGAGCAACTAATGAGCAGCAGTTGCTACAGCTCAATTTGATCACTGGATTCAGAGAATAAAGTTAAAATTAACGTTTCTTACTTGCCAAGAGTCGAGTTGTACACTAGGATTTTCTTGTATCACAGTTCTTGTTAAGAATTCCAGTCTAGGACTGATGCCCTGAAACACCAACACAATATTCTTATAAAAATTACAATCACGAGTTCAAAGTACACGAATGAAACTGAGAAGACCATAATACAGCAACATCAACTGAATAGGAAGGAATGGAGAGATAACTCAACCTTAAAAATAGCAATGAAAGCAGATCTGTGTTTAAATGACATCAATATCACCAAGACAATGAGGAAAAGTAGGTAATTATTAATGGTGTGCCTTCATTGCAATTGTATTTTCAATAAGAAACTTTTGTAACAGCGCAACAATAGAAAGTGGCTGACTTCCACACACAAACTACACAACACAAACAACCATCAAGCAACAAAACAACAACACAGCGTAGTCCCCTTGAAGAGGCGCTATATAAGTTCCCTAAATAACCATAATGCACAAGGCATGAATAAAAACACCTTAAAACAATACAAATACACTAAAAAGATTAAAAAGCTACAAGTCCAAGTTGCGCAGAGCAGTTCAATTGTTAAATGGCAAAAGATTTATAGAAGGTACAAGGTCAAAGATAATGATACAACTGAACTGAAGCTGTATAGAATAGAGTTCCTTTTTCACTCAAAGAAATCAAGCAAAGTCCAAGTTGCATTCAGAAGCAACATTCTACCTGCAATTTAATTTATAAAAAGCAAAACAAACTGTGGCAATTGTTATTATGTTATTATGACTAAGTGACAAACTCACATAATTTATTTAGTCTGTAATATTCGAATATGATAGTATTCAACTGAGTCCCTTCAGCACCATTTGCCCTTTATTTATCAGAACATATTTAATCATCTTATACATATACCACGCAGAAATCCTGGCTGTATAATTATCCAAAAGGTTATTAAGAAATTACAAAGTTCTGCACATGTATATTTACAGATATCTATACATAATACAAAATCTAATCTATTTACATATGCTCTGAATGGCAATGATTCAATTTATACCAGTGCCAAGTTAAATGTGGTGACCTCCATCAATGATATATTGCAACCACAGTAATATCATCAACTACTCACTGGGAAGAGGACGCTCCTTTCCATGAGAACCTCCCGATTGTGAAGACCATACCGAGGAAAATACGCTGGGATGGGGTAGAGGAACTGGAGAGCCGTGGAATTATACCACGCGAGCAGACGTGCATCGTTGCCATCATCGGAAATTTGCATCAGATCAACGTGGACTAAAATGTCTGAGACACAGGTAACACAATAGCATGTAGTCACACAAGATTATCAGAATGCTATCTGCTCCAAGTAAATGATCTTAGAACTAAAGGTAAAGACTTCTTTGGAGCTTCAATACAGGCAGGTAAATAAGTGTGTTACATTTCATGGTAGTAGAATCAGACGTGAAGACAACAGAAACAGAGGAATGGTAATATTAGTAAGCAAAGACTAAAATTTACCTGAAGCTATAAACATGTAATGATAAAGAAGAAATATTCTTTATTGAAGCCAGCTTTAAACCTCAATTGTCTGTCGTTATGTGTATGCTCGCAAGTACAAGGCGTGTACTGACATTCGAGCGTTTCCAAGGGCCTACGTAACATGAATCAGGTGTTGGCCTGGACTGTGGACATCTGATAGAGAAGGGTGCAGTCTTGACACCACAGGTTACATGAGCTGAAGCTACGAGGGATTTGACGAGTGCAGAAGGTATGAAGTCTTAGCAACTTGACTTGTTTTAGCAGTAGCCTTGGTATAAGAGGGCAAATGGTCAGTTTTTCCCTTCTTCATCTTATTTTTTTACCACTGAAAGTTTGCAGTCGGTGTACTCATTATAGCTGAGTTAAGTAACAATGCAGATGATGAACAGTTGAAATACGCAGATTTTAAGCAGAAGTCAATTTTAATTCAACTTCCTTAACCGACTACTTTCCAACCTCAACAATTCAGAAATATGCTAACCAAAATGTAAACCGAACCATATTTAGAGCTTGAATTTCAATGAAGATCAGATTGTCATTGCGACCACAAATTTATATGGTGTCATTTGAAAAACACTCATCATCAATTGACTCACCTTCAAGTGCATCTGATACAAGTCCAGGTTCGTACGCTGTGTAAAACACCTGTAGACAGTAAAATAATTCAGCAGGAAATATTCAATATTGACCAAAAGACAAACAATATATACAACTCTATGGTCAAATGTTTGAACCTTTTCTACACAGATCTAAATATAGACTGCTTGTATTTACACAAGGCATCATCTGATGCCTTGTGTATTTTGAAATATTATGATGAAATCTGGCCATCATGTGCAAATATGAATTGTCTATAAGACAGCAAAATTTTATTTCGAAATTCTTACTTCTGGCCAAGATATCGGCAAAAAACCTAGGGGGTTTTCTTTTTTGGCCAACCCTGACATTTTCTTTTATAGAAAACTAAACGAAAGACAGTGGATTAAGAAGAACAGTAAATGAAAAACAATCAAACAAACAAACCAGAGTTAAAAAGGGTAAATACCTAACTACTGTTACTGGCTATTTGCAGACTATAATTGACGATATATCATAGTTGCCGTACCTTCTCAAATTTCAGTTTGTCATAGAAGACGAGAGGAAATATGGATGCAGCTGTAACTGTCTTCTGGATCTGACCAAAGAGACAAATACTGAGGTAGACGTCGTTTGAACTCATCAGCCACGTTCCAGGACTCGTTACCTGCACAAAGAATTAAAGATCAGCATGTGTAATATCCGTCTTTGGTTCTCTGCTTATTGCACAGGTTTAGAAGTAAATCCAATTTCACCAAATGTTCATTTAGTGTTCAGTCCTCTCCTTTGACTTGCCCTCCATCATCACTTAACCCAATAACATCCTACCGTATCGTATCTACAAATGTATAGAGCAGTTCTTGCAGCAGAGAGTATACAGAAGCACAGAAGCCACGGGAAAAGAAACGTCTTGAGAGAGTGAGAGGATGTGGTGAAGAGCCAAAAAAAAGCTTCGCATGCAGAAGAGAGGGAAGGCCATTCCATGCGAGAGAATCTCCTCTCATTATATGACCCATACACTTTCTCTGGCATCTTTGATCGCGCAAAGTTCTATTAAAACCTACATATTAACCAAAAATGATGTTCACTTTGAAGCCCAGAGAGTAATCACTGATCTGACAAGCACCAGTTGATAAGAGTTATAGGATTAAATGGCAATTGCTTGCGAATAAATCTTTTTCTGTGGTTGGCTGGGACCGTTCCTGAGTATATCTGATATGGAACGCTATATAAATCCGAGTGGGTTTGCTTACAGAGTGAAAAAAGGTATCCAGCCGTTTGATTCAACGGGAGCTATCGTTTTATGAGACTGTATGACATATGAAACGCACCATGAAGCTATTTATGAAACAACAATGAAATACGAAACATGTCATAATATTATTGCCGATAAAATAATTTTGACAACATTAAAACGTCTTCATCATAGGGCACTCCAGTAAACTTACGGTATGAATTTCTATTTCAACTATACAACGAAGTGCTTTCCTTGACATTCTGGCAGTGTAATTTTTACTTAGTTAAAATCAACAAACGAAATTAAACTCATGATTTCATAATCTTTTCATTTAAAGCAATTAATTTGCCATTAATTTCATTTAAAACTGAGGCTTTTATTTAAAACTTCCATCCCACAAATCTAACGATTATTGGTCCATGATTCTTGTTTCCATCGAGAAAAATCTAAACTAAAATTTTAATGCGATCCACTCTGAAACATGGATGTCGCCCCACTTCGATTTCTGTTTCTAATGTTAAACACTTCTGAAGCAATTTTGCCCAAAAAATTCGTCAATTAACCTGCCTTCATTGTATTGACATAAAATTTTTATTGTAGTAACCTAAAAAGTTACATAACGTTTAAAAGTCGCTGTTGGATTAATAATTATTGATGAATATAATCGCATAGGGTGGTTGATGGACAGAGAAAACAAAGATATTAGAGTCTACGACTCTAATATCTTTGGAGAAAAGGGACGAGGATCTGAATAATGCGGCCCGCGAGAGCAATCTGGTTTTATTTGCTTTTTTAAAGAAAAAAATGGTTAAAAACCAAATTCTGCTGTTCTTTTGCGATTTTAACCAAGGTTCAAACTGTTTTCTTCTAATTTTTTTCCTGGATATTCAATCTGCAACAGCAGATATGCAGACAAAGTTGTAGTGGGCCTTCAATGTAATAGGCCTACCATGCTGAAGTAGAAGTAAGCCTACAACGAGGTTGATAT
Source organism: Lumbricus rubellus (assembly GCA_945859605.1). NCBI lineage: Eukaryota > Metazoa > Annelida > Clitellata > Crassiclitellata > Lumbricidae > Lumbricus > Lumbricus rubellus. The sequence continues at coordinate 8,321,986 of OX243819.1, forward strand.
TTCGATAGGCTATTCTACACTTTTCTACTACAAGAAAAATTCCAAAATTTGCACCTGCAGAACTGCAACACGCAAAACTCTAATGGCTATGTTTAGCATTACCTACGTAATAATTAGTACCTATGTGAACAATTTTTCATTACTTAATGAAGATTAATCAATCTTAAATGACACGCCTGACAGTTAGGCCTACAGGTGAATACGTGGAAGCTGTAGGCCTATTATACTCCAATTCTTCGCATCTCAAAAGACAAGACTAAACAATGATCTCGTAGTTGGGAAATGTTGTCAGATGATGATCGTATCACTAATCACACCTGATCACCTCTGACACTACTCACTATAATATTTTAGCATTTAAAGATGCTACAAGTTTATTTGTAGGTAGGGCTATTAGGCTTACTAAATGTGCCATTGGTGCTCTTCAAAGGCCTTGACATGCATGGGCGTCCGCAGGAATTTTTCTAGGGGGGCGCAGAATTTTTATCCAATTGTTACAGGGGCTAAATAGCTTGTCGAAAGCAACCGATCTCTCCACAATCGTCGCTCGCTCCTTATGCGCTGGCTCCCTGTCGATCCGCTGTCACGGAACCCAGCATGCGAAAATCTTAGACATTCATTGTCAAAACAGTTATGATAGTCAAATTTTATGTGACTGAAATCTGACCTTACTCTTGAAGTAACAATTGCAATCGTCTGGGGTCTTATATCCAAATTGATTTATCACTTCCTGAACCCGCTTTTGTTGGCTGAAATTGTTTCCGACGTACGAAGACCAAGATGAAGAATATTGTTTCCCAAGTACGAAGTACAATGTACAATATTATTGTAGGCCTACATATACACTCATCAGGTCTGCATAGAAACCTGATAAACGGTCGTCATTGGTTGTTGAACGAATGAATCCATGTTCTACCATCACATAAGCGTACCGTATTGAATTACCTTAATTTGTGTGGTGCCCGCTGTATATAGGCCTATACGGCATTTTAGTTGTAAAAATATGACCGTTTATAGAACTTAACTTCAAGCGAAAATGAACACCCTTTGACTTCCTGTCCCGTTCCTAACAAATTTCCCTTCGCTCTGCTATGCCTCGAGCGGGAAGCTTTTGGTCCCTTGTGTTGGGACATAACTCAATCTGTCAGCACGGTCGTAACTTTCCTCCGATAGAGGTGGTGACTAGATTGCTCTGCTCACTACTCATCCCTTCCCTTCTCTCTCCCCTCGCACAGTACCCGGTATACATGTATATATAATTATATATATAATATATATGCCACCCTATCATATATCAACTCTGATGTGATGTTTCCTCTTCTCTCCCTCCTCCCCCTTTATTTCTCTGTCCCTTCTACCTCTTCTTCTCTGTCTCTCGCTGGCACCCTTATCTTTCATCCTGTCTCTGAAGCCAACCAAGGATGAGTCAACGCATCGTGTAGCCCTATAAGAATAACGCACCTCTTCGGCTCTTCCTATAGTATATATATATAGATAATTTTATGTATTATATAGTACATCATGACCCCTAGGAATGCAGTATAGTTCCGAAGCTAGCGGGTTAAAGTGTGGCAAAGCGCGTGTTGGCTGGCATAGATCTCGAGGGAAGAAGCTGCAGTCATGACTCAGAGACAGTCGCTCCAGTCAGTGCCAATTAAGTTTATATATATATATATGCCTATATATAATAATCGTGTGAATATATATGTGACTATTCGCGTTTCACCGGCTGGATCTGTTATCTCGCAGTGAACGTCTGAAACAACACAAGAGCCGCTGCTAAAGGGAACACGATACCAATTACTTGGCCATTAGATGACACGACTGAATGCATTTTGTCGTATATTGGGTTAACAGTATGAATTTCCATATTACCACGAGATATTATATAGGCTAGGCTATCTATATGCTATGCATAGAAAGAAAGATATAAATTATACGTCCAACTTGTAGAACACACAGATAATCACGTGCAAAATCGCATTGTAATAATCATAGCCAAATAATCTAGAGTTATCTGCAAATATGCGAAAAATCTAGGGGGGCGCACTTGCGCCCCCTTGCGCCCCCCTGCGGACGCCCATGTTGACATGTGACTCTTCATAGGTTTTTGTGACCCTGAGTTTACAATTTTGTGTAGGTCTATAGTATAGTACCATTAGCCTAAGGTTACACTGAAAGTATTTATTAACTTATTTACAGGATTATATCATTATCACAGCATTGTAACCCTTCCTCCATATAAATAGTTTAACGTGCAAGACATAATTTCATATTGCGGCCCGCAAGACACTGTCAATTTTCAAATTCGGCCCACACGATGACTTGAGTTTGAGACCTCTGGGCTAAAGAAAGCCGATCGAAGCATTTAAGACTAATTGAAGTGTAGTCTATCATCTACGGTGCTGTACATAAAAGCATAAACTGTTTTGCTTGCATAATTATGGAGACCAGAATCGACCAGATTGAGCTTCAAGGGAGAGAGAACAATTACCTAGGCCTATTGACAGCTAGGCTACTTATAGGACATACACGACGTCGTATTGATTGATCGATTGACTGCATGACTGATCGATCGATTGACTGCTTGTTTGATTGATTGTTTGATTGTTTGGTTGATTGTATGAACGCATTACACGAGTTGAATTTTTTGGCAGCCATGCAGGGCGTCATAACATCCTACTGCTCACTTTACCAACGCTTGTTGCCGAATAGATAGGGGGCCGTCCATAAAGTATGTCACGCTCGAGGGGGGGGGTTTAAGAAAGTGTGACAGTTTGTGACAGGGGGTCAGGCCATGTGTGACGTCACACATTTATTTATTTATTATTCTTTTTATATTTTTTTTTGTAGAATTTAATAGCTTTAAAAAAATTCACACATTTTGTGAAACATTTGAATTAGTTTTAAGAGAGGCTTATGTCAAAATAGCATGAAATGCGTATCCCTGAAAGTGTTGTTCACGATTCCTCTCGCTAGGAGCGCTAGTAATGCTGCTGCGAAGCCTTGTTTTAGGCCCTAATAATGTGCATAGCCTTTCGGTGTTAATGTTTAAAAAATTTCGAAAGTGTGACGTACTTTAGGGCCGGGGGGTCCGAGATTTGTGACAGTTTGTGACAGGGGGGTCAAAAATGGTCAAAAATAGCGTGACATACTTTATAGACGGCCCCTAGCTGCGTTAACTTTAGAATTAGAAGGGTAAGCTTATAACTTTATATGCTCTTCGTGCCAGAATGCTACCATTAGCCTACCCTAAATAAGACCTTCTCAATTGATATAATTATTAATCATAGCCGGACAAAGAAGAAGCAATATGTAGGCTAACTGCTCGATTTATTAAATTAAACTGCAGTGGAAAAAATTAATTCGTAGGCCCTATAGCCGTTGGCAAGACCAGTCAGACGTTATTAAACCAGCTTAAACCAGCTTATTGCCCAGTTGTTCTACAGACGTCTTTATAATGTTTATTAAATCAGTTTATCGTTCTAGGCCTATATATTGGTCATTAGCCTATTATGTGGATCATTTAATTGTTTTCTCTCCCTTGAAGTACAATCTGTTCGATATTCGTTTAACATGTAGGCTATGTTATCAGGTTGCATGTTGCCTTCTCAGATTGGTTAGTAATTGCATTTTTAAAGGCGCTATATAATTTGTAAACCTTTACAATAAATAACGATCATTTTTGCTGACCTAGTTTCGTCAGTCTCCGCTAAAGAATCCCTATTTGATTCAGCTAGAAACAGAACGCATTAATAAGACGTCGGTTATTATGAACACTTCCGCTTACAGACTCGGTTTCGTTTGAAGCAAAGCCGTATAATTATATGTAGCCTATATACGGCTTTGGTTTGAAGTGCTCTAATGGACTGGAACGGTGAAATTACCTCTGTGTCGGTCACTGTCGGGTAATAATATGAATCATATGCGATCTACAATGAAGACATCGAAAATGAGGAGTTGGACGAAGATCAGCGAAGATGAACGGATGGAGAAGAATTCGAGAGGAAAGATGGCGGATGGATGGAGAAGGAAGTCTTGTGACGGGTGGATGGAGAAGAAGATTCGTCAAAGATTCGTCAAAGATGGCGTCAAGTCTATCGGGCGCGAAAGGCGATGCGAAGGCCCGGGAAATCGACCTGTGACCTCTTTGACATCGAAGCAGCATTTATAGGCTGCTGCTTCGGATGGGTCTTTGCCATACGCCGGCCGTCTCGGTGTATGGTCAAGTGTCGCGCTCATTGCTGGCTAACCTATAGCCTATGCGAATGCCATACTGGCATACAAGACGAATCCGCCGCCTGCGTCGCCATCGGTGCCAGGGTGAGTCATGCGTGTCATGGATCCGTCACATGCTGTGTCATGCTTCAGCGACTGTATGCCGTGACCTTGACGCTCGGGGTCAGGAAGTCGGAGACAAGCTATAGAAACTACATCCAATGTCATTATGAGCATAGTCATCTAGACATCCAGTCAGTTAATCCGTGTACAGACTGATATTTACTTTATTTAGGCAACGAGCAAATCAGCCAGAATCTAGCCAGTGAACCAACCATCCAGTATACCAGGGAACCATTGAACCAAACCAAGGGCGGATACAGAAATTTTGGACGGGGGGGCCAAAAAAATCTTGACACCTTGGGTCTGGGGCAAAAAAATTCGCATCCGCCCAAAAAAGTTGATGACCTTTTTTTTTTTAGTCATCCGGCCAAATTTTTGGGAAAACCATACCATTTCAGCAGCCGCTGAAACCAAATGGGGGGGGGCACGATACATGGCATTTATAAATGGGGGGGGGCCATGGCCGGATTGGCCCCCCCCCCTGGATCCGCCCCTGAACCAAACAAGCAGTGAGTGAACCAGCCATTGTCAGTGAGTCTGCTACACAGACAGACAGACAGACAGACAGATAGACAGACGGACAGACAGAAAGACAGATCACGTACTTGCAGCGCATCATTAATAAAATGCAATGAACATTTATTTTAAATACTATTTAAAGTTTAATAAAGGGATGAATGGGAATCGATTTAGAGGGAATCTGCAGACTGTGAATTTAAGATACGATGCATAACCTAACGAAAATATGATGAATGCATAGGTCTAATTCCGGCATTCCGGCTGAAACCCGGCAAAGACAGGTCGCGAAAATGAATGCGGATCCACCCGGATAGACCTGGTCACTTTAGGCTTTCCGCCCTGCTTGAAATGTGTTGAATTGTTTGACTTTGACCAAAATGTTGACCCTCCGCCAATATACTCAATGAATCTGTCAATAAAATTCAACACAAAATGAAACTCAGGTCTACAGAAAAAGCATCACGATGTGCGTAAATGTTTATAACTTAATCATTGCACATTAGCCTATACATTAAGTCTGATCAAATAACAATTCGTTGTGAGATCAAACGCAATCACACTGTGACAGCGGCGCCGCCAGGATTTTATTTCTGTACGCACAACTTGCACAAAATAATATGAAGCGAACAGCGATCGATACGAGCTTATATTCAGGGGCGGATCCCAGATTTCTGGTCAGGGGGGGCGTAAATACTACCAATCCAATCCCATATATATATATAAACATATACAGTGCTTAAAGTGTAAAAAAAGTGCCAGGACGCTGTATTGGAGGCCTAATTGGTCGTCAGTGGCGGCGCCGAAGGCGGGAAGTTGCGAGTGCCGAAGGCACGAAGCCCATCGATCCCGACTAGGGGGTCTGGGGCGGAGCCCCAGCGACCAGCGCATTTTTAGCTGTTTCGACCTTAAATGGAGCCATTTTTAGGCTCTTGTTTGCCAGCTATTTGTGAACGACAAAGTCGCGAAATTTTTAAGAATAAGTCGTTTTTCAGTGTCGCAAGCTACCAGGATAACAATAAAAATCAAAATGTTATTGTAAAAGAGAAAGGTTTTGTCTTTACAGTAAGCTCCCCCAGCGGGGTCTGGGGGCGGAGACCCAGCGACCAGCGCATTTTTGGCTGTTTCGACCTTAAATGGAGCCATTTTTAGGCTCTTGTTTGCCAGCTATTTGTGAACGACAAAGTCGCGAAATTTTTAAGAATAAGTCGTTTTTCAGTGTCGCAAGCTACCAGGATAACAATAAAAATCAAAATGTTATTGTAAAAGAGAAAGGTTTTGTCTTTACAGTAAGCTCCCCCAGCGGGGTCTGGGGGCGGAGACCCAGCGACCAGCGCATTTTTGGCTCTGTCGACCTCAAATGGAGCCATTTTTAGGCAGTCATGGCCGGTCGTCCGTAACTGCATGGACGACGTCCATGCAATCATCGACGACCATCCTGTCCTGGTAGTGCTGGCCAAATCATAGGACGGCGTCCTGCCTCGAATATAAGTTCCAACACGCCGTCCATGACCGTCCTGGCACACTTTAAGCCCTGTATAGCCTATATATGAAATTAGATCACGCCACACTATAATGATCCTTTTTATAGAAAATGTTGCGGAACTTAAAAAAATATATAGTTTCTCATATAAAACCACTGGTTTCCACTGAAGGTTAACAGTGAAACGATTATAAATTTTTCCGAGTAAAATATTGATAACAAACCACAGTGGGATGACGGATAAATCTATGCAAATCTAGTGTCCGGGGGTAATCTGAAACCGCTTACGGTACAAGTTACCGGGGGGTGATGTTTAGGAGGTGCAATTTGATACCTTTAGATCGGCATATTGCTATGCTATCGTCGTCTTGAAGCCGGAATTTTCCAGGTTCGAATCCACCTTGCCGCGTAAGGACCTTGGGCAAGTCCTTCACTCACAATTGCTCAGCGCTTCGGCCGGAGTAGAGAGCTTGAAGGGGCGCTATAACCAGTGGCGGATCCAGAACTCTTCCAGGGGGGGGGCAAAAATCTTAGAACCTGGGATAGGACAGGTGAAACAAATTTTGAAATTTGGTTGTTGGTCGAAAATAAATAGGGGTCAGTCTTTGGCTGAAGTACTTTTCATCCGCCAAAAAAGTTGATGAGGTTTTTTTTAGTCATCTGCCAAAAATTTTTTTGGAGAAAATCAAACCATTTCATCTGCCAAAAAAGTTGATGACCTTTTTTTTACTCCTCCACTTGAAAACCGACTGGGGGACCACGTCCCATGCCATTTTCCGAATAGGGGGGGGGCAATGTGCCATTACACCTAGCCTATATGCATATTGCTAATTTCATACCAAATGGGGGGGCCACGTCCCATGGCAGTTTTAAATTGGGGGCCATGGCCGGATTGCCCCCTGGACCCGCCCCTGGCTATAAAAAGTGCACATAAAAGCACATACAAACAAAAATTAAATTTAAAAATGTTTTAACGGTTTTACATCCAGGAATCCCAGGATCCATAGACCTCTAGGGCCTAGACGGCTATAAGACGCTCAATGCCAAGATGGCTCTCTATTAGAGTGTAAGTAAGTAAGAAAGTAAGTATATTCTATAGATTATAAAATTTCAATAAGCGGGTTCACCATCTCAGTGACCTTTCGTGTGCGCGTGCGCAGTAGTCAAGGTCACTACACAATAGACGGTGTATTAGATAAAGATTGCAAATTCGCAATGCGCTAGTCATTAAGTTTCGGAACTTTTGGTATATACACCATCTATTGTAGTGGTGGCCTTGACTACTGCGCACGCGCACTCGAAAGGTCACTCGCTTATAATAAATTTACAATTTGTGGGAAAAAATTTTTTTTGCCTTTCCGCGCTGTACGCACTTGCGTAAGTGCGTACGCCTAACGGCGCCCCTGCACTGTGAACATCTGGCCGCCTAAAAGTATAAGTTCATAAGTTGTACAATAGTGTCAATATAATTTTATTCGCAAAGCATATTGATCCATGCAGCGCGACTCTCCTTGCATCATACATCATGCATGCATTGGTCCTTCGCAAAACAAAACAAAATGCGCGCGAACCATTTATAAATGTGCATCTGAATGTACTAAACAAAGCTCTCGTGCCTCTCGTCAACGGCAAAAATCCAATAGGCTATCTACAATTAAATTGCTACCGCTATAATTATAAATAAGTAGCCTAGGTCTATAGTAACTTATAAGACACCGATGACTAATACTCAAGAATGAACTAACTGCACGATGGGGCGCCAAAGAGAATCCGTGTAGTTAGGTGAATATTCCGAAGATAGTTAAGCCTACTTCGGTACGCGTTGAGAGCCTGCAGAGAGTGAGGATATTAAAGACTATTCATGTGCTTAAAATGTAGAACAATAATTGCCTGAACGCCCCATACCTTTCCAGGTTGTGCTGCAGGCCTAACAAATTACACAACGTCGTTCAGATTAATTTTGAAAATCACAGTTTAGAGAAAAATCAAGGAGAGGGTTACGAAGTCTACAGGGTGACTTTATCCGATGGTACTTTTTCATTGAGCCACTCTGTAGGTGCAGGCATGCAGACAAACAGAAAGGGACCGTTAATTAAATTAATATGTCTATGATCATAAAATGTTCTGTAGACAATAATATTAAAGAATCTGTAGATCTAATGTTTTTTAAGCGTCAAACTTTGCTGATACTTTGCGGATAGTCAGCACATTTTATAAGCTAATTAAAGGAACTGCCAAAATAAAAGACGCAGGGTAAGTTGTACGCGTTGAGCTGCAAAGAACCTCTGCCATTTAACCCTTTAATGCCGGAGGGTATACGATTTCCCATACCATTTACTACGGTATACTACCATCTCGGCATTAAAGGGTTAAAGTCGCCCATGTGCGCGACTCAGCAGGAAATAGTTTTGGATCATTCCTATGATCCTTCCAATTATTTTACACTTTTTATTTGTTACTAATAGGCCTGTGTATGTTTTACTAAGAGTGGCTTTGCTGTTTATGAGCCATCCATATAGGCTTATAGGCTATTTGGAATTGAACACGCACGGGAATTGCCAGACTATCTGCTAAATACGAAATTTAACTTCAATTTGTCATAATAATGTTACTGTAACATTGTTACATAGGCCTAATTATTGTTATGACTGAATTTTGCCATGGTCGATTTTATCACGCGATTTTTGTCAGTGAGTATATCCTATATTATAATGTAAAGTGAATTCATAAAAAATTAGGACAAAGCAACCAACGACTTTGTGATGAGACTCATCATGACCGACTTCCAATATTATCCTGATGAGCACATTGCACGTGTTGTTTATATTCAGCTGTGGATCTGTGAAAGAGTCGCCACAATTAAATCTCAAAGATCATCATTCTTAATTAATTTGTCGTCGTTGTCGATTCCTTGCGCTGCGTCGTCGTCGTCGTCGTTGTCGTTGTATGGCATTCTGCAGCAGTCCTGCTGCTCGCCACCATCATCTGCTGCATCAGCAGTCTGTCATGATGATGATGGGAGGATTCAGCGGCTGGAAGAGCGCTGGTGGTGGCACTGGCTGCTGCGACGTATGGTCGATACCGATGAGGATGAGGATGAGGATGAGGAGGAGGAGGAGGAGGGCGGCTAATGGGAGAGAGACGGGGAGGAGGGGAGAAGGAGGAGAACAAGGACGAAGAGGTGATGGGGGATGAGGAGGAAGGGCCTCCTGCTCTGCTTCTGTCGGGGGTCCTTCTGGAAACGAGGTCTCCAGTGGTAGACACCGACGGAGAAACTGCATCGGGCGTCGATGTAAGAGGAGGATGCACGGGCTCAAGCGGAGGAGGGGCACGGGCTGCTGCTGCTGCTGCTGCTGCTGAATGGAGGGGCATCGCTGAAGGATGCTGCTGGATGCGCAACAGGTTGTTGTAGAGAGAATAGATGTAGCTGCTGGCAAGCAGGTTGTTGTAGGATGATAACGACGCCGCCATGTTGGACGATGACGAAGTGGGCGGAGTTCTCGTCAGCGAATCAGGTAGCAGCATCTTTGCCAACGTCAGAGCATTGTGATGACGTGGACGAGCGGACTCTGCTGCCGCTCCTCCTCGACGATGAAGAAGAAAGTCGTCTGCAAATGAGAAAAATCAATAATAATAATAACAATAATAATAATAATAGTAATTATTATTATTATTATTTTTATTCGACGTTTTCTAAAATTCCGAGATGCTTCTGACGTTTCTCGGTTGCAGACAGTACCCCTTCATCTTATGTTCTTCCCTGCCATGCATTGTCTTTGACTCGACAAAGCTTAGACTTCTATAGAGGACCAGTTTCATTGTCAACATTAAGAAAGGACGGGGCTTAAAACTTAAAAGCGACCATCTAATTTGCAACACCTATACACATAGGCGTACGAGACGGAGGGTCCATGCAGGGGGAGAATGCCTCCCCAATTTCGGGCAAGTCTGTTTTTCGGGCAAGTAGACCCGGGAAAATACGAAAAAATTGTATTTTTCACGACCTATTTCAACTTTTTTTGTATGGGAAAAATAGTATTTCCCACCACGAGATTTATTTTTCGGGCATAAGTAAAATCTTTTACCCCCCCCCCCCCCCGCTGAAATCTCCCGTACGCCAATGCCTATATATACATGTGAAGAATAAGATGCATAAGAAAACAAAACTGGTGAAAGAAATAGAAGGAGTTTGTCTCCTTCAGAATAGCTTTAGGAGGCAGTCATAACCTGATATACTGCAGAACTAATGATTCCTTGCATAACAAGGCTATATATGTTAAATATATCATAGGTATGCGAATATTATTACTATCTTGCGACAAACCTCCTCGCGTATCGAACGCTGATTTATAATCAACAGGTGGTTGCTGCTTCTGCGAGGATCCATTCAGGATGGAATGATGCTGAAAGAAGATGTTGTCATAGCAACCGCTGTCTCCTCCGTAGGGATGCAGACTGTACTGGAGCAAGGCACTGGGATGAGGCGGATGATGATGAGGAAGAGGAGGATTTGACTGATGTACGTAAATGACATCCCTGTTACAACACAGCCGACAATCAAGACAGGCATATAACGATTGCGCAGAATGACAATGAAGTAAGCTTACAAGCCTGCCTGCGTTCACCATTGGTAACATGTCATTGTCTTAAGGATATATAGAACAGCCTTTCCCAAAGTGGGTTCCGTGGAACCCAGGGGTTCCGCGATAAGTTGTAAATAAAAGAAATTTTAGTGATCAATTTTACTGAATTAGGTAGGCCTATATGTTTCTGACAGCTTTTGAAAATGCGCTAAAAGTTTGAAACAGCATCACGATCCACGAGTCCTGATTTTCAAAACAGTATAGACAAAGTGTGAGAGTGAGAGATAGACGGACAGACGGACAGACGGACAGACGGACAGACGGACAGACACAGAGACAGGCAGACAGAGAACGATATGACTGTATATATATATATATATATATATATATATATATATATATATATATATATATATATATATATGCAAGGGTTGCACTATATATATTATGTTTACCTGTCTTCGCTGAGTCGAGATGAATCTCTGAAACCTTTAGCGAATGGATTGCTGTCAATTTTTAATTTCGTTATCTGTTGAAAAACAAAAACTCGTCGTCAGATAATTTATAATCAAACAATGGACGATCAGCTGCAGAGAAATTTACAATCAGAATAATTATTTATCATTTTCCCAATTTCATCATTTTCTCAACTCAATACATCTGTCTTAAGGCATATCCTATACACAGCAAACAATTATATGCTTAGAATCTTAAGGATAAGTTTATATCAATAGTAATCATTATTCAGTGAAAGAAAGGAATAAATTTGAAGGAAAGAAGGAAGGGATGAAAAGAATGATCGAATTTCAGCCAGTTGTGGATAATTGCAGCCATGGCTATGAAAAAAATGTCATTGCAGTTCCAACTTCGTATATTCAGATATCACAGAATCGTCTGCAGCCATATTTGCAGCCAGACATAAACGAAGTGGCTTTGGTCAGTTTGGTGCCGAATATGGGTTGATGGATGCCTTGTGAAATAGATGCATTAATTAATAACACTAACGATGATGATAATAAAAAATATATAATAAATAATTAAATAATAATAAAAGCAGCAGTAGTAGTGCAATTGTAGTAGTGGTATTAGTAGCCTATATAGTGGTGGTGGTTGTAGTTTTAGTAGTAGGCCCTAGTACTAGTATAGTATAGTAGCAGCGGCGGCGGCAGCAGCAGTAGCAGTAGCAATAGTTGTAATAGTAGTAGTAGCAGTAGCAGCAGTAGTAGCCTACTGCGGTAATGTTTGTAGCAGCAGCAGCAACAGCTGCAGTTGTAGTAGTGGTGGTGGTGGTAGTAGTAATATTATTTTAAAATATCAGAAATAATAATAATATAAAAAGCGTAATAACAATACAGCAATAATAGCAATAGCCTAATCATAATAATCTCCAATAGTTTTTCAACTTCTGTGGTATCATTAAACAAAGTAACAGCGTATATAATTTAACTGTGTCGCCCGATGCACTACAAGTGCGTGGAAAGACTAAGGTCTAAGCCTCTAAGCCTCTAAGGTAAGTTACATAATTTAAAATATTAATAATGTCTTGCTGACGAACCAGTTGATTCTGATAAGCCGTGACAGCGATGAACACCGTTTCTGTGAAGATGAAAATCTTCGATTCGTCTTTAGTCGTCGATGCAGGGAGCGAAGGGGGCGCTGGTCCACCGCCGTGCTCCATGGGACGATGGCCCAACTTGTCCGTTCCTCCCATCTGCTGCTGCTGCTGCTGCTGCTGCTGCTGTGGAATGTCTATCTTCTTCTTCGTCGTCAACCGAATGCGTGGCTGGTATTTATGCATTGAATTCAAGATGATCTACAACAAAAGAAGTCATGCAGGAGAATGCGAATAAAGAAAAGAACTAAAGAAGAAAAGAAAAAAGGAAATAATAATATTATTAGGAAGAAGAAGAAGAAGAAAAATGAAAAATGAAGAATGCAGAAGACGATGACGACTGAGAAAAAAAGAAGACGATGAAGAAGATGAAAATGAAGATGACGATCATCTATAGGCGTACGGGAGATTTCAGCAGTGTGGGGGGGGGGGCAAAGATTGAACTTCTGCCCGAAAAATATATCCGGGGAAAAGGTTGACCACCTTTTTTTAGTCGTTCGGGGCTGTGTTTGCCCAAAAAACCAGACTTGCACGAAAGTTGGGGGAGCATTTGCCCCCCTGGACCTCCGCCTCGTATGCCTATTTCCTATGATGACAGTGGTGACGAAAAATTAAGAAGAAGAAGAAGACATTATTTTCTTAGCCTCGGCATAAGATGATGAGTTTCCATTCTTCTACACCGCTTGATCTGCCAACCGACAATGTATATACCAATGTAGCCTATTCATGATCACAATTATAGCCGTGCCATTAATTAAGTAACGTGCATGAGAGGCAATGATGACAATGCTAACTCGACTGCTCTATTAAAATATAGCCTAGACCTCTCGATGAAAAATGAATTATTGGTTGCTATAGATTTAAACACAAATAGTACCAGTCTATATATATATATACTTTTGTACGGAAAGGGACGATTTTAGTTTTCATCATAAATTATTTTTAATATAATTTAAAGTTAAAGAATCCATCTTCAGATTGAATGCTTACGTGTCCGCTTTTGTCGAGCATGTTATTCGTGAGTTTGATCTTTTCGAAGGAGACGGCTTGCTTGAGGAGTTGGTCGCCCGTGAAGGGTGAGTCTGGGTGGACGTAGGTCCGGTTGGGCAGCGGTGGGTCAGCCTTACCAGCGACCAGCCACGATGACCGATGGTAGGCGTATCTGTAGCGCTTGTTGTCCACGGGAACGATGTCCATGAGCACGGCATATCTGGCGTCAGGGTCGAGGCCTGAGAAACTGACTCTGAGCGTCGGAAACATTCGCCTGAAAAATCATCAGTGTTGTTATTGAGACAACCTAATTGTAAAAAATGTATTGATATACGGTGTCCCAATTGAAGTGAGCCCATTTTTGTTTTGGCGATATATCTGTTAATTCTAAATGAAACTCTATAACATTTTACAGCGTGAAAGAGGGATAAATTATAAATGTTTCCTGAAAATTTTATCAAATTCTATCAACATAGTCCGAAGTTATGCACATTCAAATTTGGACAAACAAAATTTGAAGTTGCCAACATGTAAAAGATAGAAATTTTTTTTGGGCCAATTGTTGTTTTTCAAAGCTGATGTTCAAAATGTCCGCCATTAGCTCGAATGCATGCTCTAAGGCGCTTTTGCCATTCATTGATTGCATTGTCAACAATCCCTTGATCAACACGATTCCATTCTTCCACGATTCGCTGTTTGAAGTGGTCAACGTCACGTATGCGCCGAGTTTGATAAACGCGTTCTTGAAGGACGCTCCATATCTTGTAGTCCAGTGGATTAAGATCAGGGCTACTGGGGGAGGGGGGCAAAGAGTTGGTGAAATGAACTCTGGAGTTTCTCTTGACAGCATACCAACAGTTTCTTCGGCTCGATTAGCAGGAGCACTGTCGTGCTGGAATATGAAAAATTCACTGCCCGGCAATTCCTTAATAGCGGGCAGCGATTGACGAGTTTCTGTTAGGAAATTCCTTAATACCTTCTTGCACCGTAACGTTTTCTTCTCTTAATTTTTTGTATTGAACTCAAATCATCTTTGCTGAAAACCCTTTTATTATTGTTCCCTCGCATGGAAATGATGGAAATATGGCGTCATATTTATTAATTTAGAAAGCATAGGCCTACAAGGTGTGCAGTTGCAAACAATAATTTCCTATCTTTTACATGTTGGAAACTCAAAATTTTCGTTGCCCAAATTTGAATGTGTATAACTTCGAACACTGTTCTTAGAATTGGATAACATTTTCAGGAAACATTGATAATTTATTCCTCTTACATTCGCTGAAATTTTATAGAGTTTCATTCAGAATTAACAGATTTATCGCCAAAACAAAAAGGGGCTCACTTCAATTGGGACACGTGTAGGCTAGTAATATAATGGTGTTGATATAGTAATAGTGGTATTGACATAGTAATTTTATTGATATAGTAATAGCGGTATTGATATAGTAATAGTGGTATTGATGTAGTAATAGCGTATTGTGCTTATGCTTAGAATATAGTTGTAGCCTAATAGAAGCAGTATAATGGGCAGAACCCATCACATAACGAGACACGCAAGCACTCAGAGATTATGAAACACTATAGGAGTACAGATAATCATAATGGGAAGAAGTTGTAGAGTACGAACAGCACGAGACATGTGCACTTGTGCAGCATGTAACCAACCTTCCAGATTTCGTGATGATCATCTCGGTTCCCAACTCGTGAAACTTCTCCCACAATTCCTTTGTCTCCAATCGACATTTCACCGGCGCCAAAACTCTGACACTTCCGCTGCTGCTGCTGCTGGAAGCTGTGATCATCTGCTTCAGTCCTTTGCGACTAGTGCCTCCTCTTCCTCCTCCTCCGCCTCTTCCTCCTCCTCCTCCTCCTCCTCCTCCTCCTTTGCTGCTGCAACGGTCTGCATTCTCCGCATCACTCGCACCCCTAGAATTAACCTGCTGCTGCTGATGTTGTTGCTGCTGCTGATGTTGTTGCTGCTGCTGATGTTGTTGCTGCTGCTGATGTTGTTGCTGCTGCTGCTGCTGATGTTGTTGCTCATGCGGCTTATGGGTTGCAGTGGATGGTATAGCATCATGAGTTTTTGCTATAAAATAATAAGCAGCACACAAACAATAAGCATCAGATTTCAAAAGAATGCGTTAGGCCCTGCAAACGTGCGCTGATGTCGTGTTACATTTTTCCGATTCATGGATCTTGAAATGCATGGCGCCAGTGCCGTGTAAATGCACGCATATCGTAATCGTAATAGTATGAGACTCATCAGCATATAATATTATTAAAGCCTGCCACTGTGTTAACATAATTATTATTAAAAGTGCAGACATATAATCAGGTTTTTTGCTTCACTAGGTGGCGCATAAACTATATACTTACTTACTATTTAGATCTAAATGGATCAAAACATAGAATGCTGTAGGATGACAAGCAGAGCTTTTCAATTCAATAAAACTTCACATCTTATATTGTATAATTACAGATCTGCGAATTAAGCAACAGTTCGACATAATTATGAGCCACTTAAAACGCAATTAAATAAATCTCGTGAAATCTGAAGGAAAATTACAGGCGGGTGTCGTCTGTAATCGAAATGTTAAAAATATTCCGGTTGGAGGTGGGTGGTTTGACTAAGCTCTGATCCATGAAAAGTGACAGAGCGAGCGACACACCTGCAAGGTGAAAAATTGGGTAGCCCTGATCGACTGGAAGGCGCCGCGAAGAGTATCATTAGATGTGACTGCATGACGACGGTCAAAGGACGAAAACACGCGCATATTTTATAGTGAGAGAGAGAGGGGAGAGAGAGCGTGCTGGGGGTGGGGGGGGCGAGGGTAGGGAGATGGGGCGAGATTGTCATTAAATCACTTAGTCACAATTGCCGATAATGACTGCAGCGCGAGTGCGTGAACCCGTCACGTGATCGCACACTTAAAACATATATCAAACATGTAAATCACTGCATTCGAACCGTCGTCTGTCTCACTGCCTCCCTTCCACCGTTCGTATGTCTCACTGCCTCCCTTCCACCGTTCGTATGTCTCACTGCCTCCCTTCCACCGTTCGTATGTCTCACTGCCTCCCTTCCACCGTTCGTCTGTCTCACTGCCTCCCTTCCACTGTTCATCTGTCTCACTGCCTCCCTTCCACTGTTCGTCTGCAGACCTGCCTCCTCCTCCTCCTCCTCCGTCTCTCTCTCTCTCTCTCTCTCTCTCTCTCTCTCTCTCTCTCTCTCTCTCTCTCTCTCTCTCTCTCTCTCTCTCTCTCTCTCTCTTTCTCTCTCTCTCTCTCCCCCTCTCTCTCTCTCTTATAATATTATTAATAGATTGTTTGTGGATCGGTGTGGCGGGAAGGAGGGAGTGGGCTGGTCGTCCCAGTGCGTCGCGTCGCGTTCGACGAGTCTTCACAATAATTTAGAATAATCTAGAAAACAGATGCACATGCGTAATATATATTTATATATATATATGTGTGTATATATGTGTGTATATATATATATTAGACTGGTCCAAAAAACTGAACATTGAAATATTTGAAAGGCATGTTGGTTTTTTTGTACATCTGGTACCAGAAACCCACAGTGCAAAATATTAAAACACTGAGGCTCTATCTTCAGGTCCCTCAATGCTGTCAAAGTTTTAGCATGCTTAGGCTACTACATTGTAAACGGTGCAATATAACTGGCAGGCATCCAATCAACGAGCACTGAACCTTCCATTTTAGCTGTTAGCAATATTAGTGAATTGCCAGCATGAAAAGCAGCTGCACTTAGTGTTTAATTGACTATCTAGTGTCGAATAAAAAATATATAAGAATGCTGTCAGCATGTTACATTGTCGGTTCCGAAAGTCGAATTTGACCATGAAGATTATGATGAAGCTCCGCCACCTGGGGTAATGCTTAATGTATTCGCTCTTCGTCAGCGAGTCATTGAAGGTGCTGAATGTTGCAACTAATCTCAGAAATCTCTCTGCCCCATCATTCACGACTTGGTCTGTAGGCCTACTTAAGAGGAAGATCCAACAACGTCTCCTTAATACAAAGAGATTTCATAAACCTCAGGCTCTCTGTTATTTCCTCTCCTTGTTTTCCTTAGGAAACTACCTCTTGCAGTCTAGGTTCTTCTTCTTTACTTGTGTCTTGATTATCTCTTTTCTCGTTCATTAGCTACTTCTTGGAGAAAAATAAGAACCCAGCAAGGTCAATTACTAAATACCCGAAATGAAGCCTGCATGAAAGTGTAGTAAATGCCGCCTTAGTGATCTTCTCATTTACAGCGTTGTGTAAGTCATCCAGGAGAGCAAAGTCATTCATAGCAGCATCACAAGCTCTTGGAGTTACTACGCTGCAGGTACGATTAGATCAGGACAATGAAAACAGCCACTTCTCAGATTATAGCTTCCCCGATCCTGGCTGGTTTCATTGGCTCAAAAAGTGAAAACATCACGAGTTTGAGTATACGTAAATGAACTTTGTTATCTGTCGTGCATTGTGGAGTGTGAAGATCCCCTGTTAGAAAATACAGAAGCAGTTTACACAGTTCTGGAGGTCTTCATGACCACGATAGCTGCATCTTGGCACTTCCTGCAGTCATCTATTTTAGAGCCTGAAATGCACGGACTAGCGGACTGTTATGATGAAAGACCACTGTTGGTGATAAACGTTTGAATAGCTGGATATCGGGTCCAGAAGATGAGTCCATCACAACTGTGAAGACTGTATCCAACAAAGACTCTGTTGTGAAATGTCTGTACAACTTAAACGCAAGAGAGGTCAACAAAATACAACACTGAACAGTTACTAACATCCGTATACTGGATCCCATGCCAGTGTTGTAAGCAGTAGAGCCAAATAAAATAGCTTCAATCGGTTTTTCCAATGTCCATTCTTCATTGATCTTGACAGCGACGTTGGTCATGGCAGTTTCAGTAGGCTACCCGATGGAACTCATCGAATTTGATATTTGGGCTTGAAATCAACAGTTATTGACAAAAGGTCAACTCAGTGTGAGAATTGTGGAAAAATAACTGGGGTTGAACCATGATTCACTTGGAATTGGGTGTGTGAAAGACATACTTTACTATGGGGCTCTAAGAAAGACTGGGGGCTGAAACGCTCGGTAATTCACACCCTGGGCCAACCTATGTGCCCTCTTCTTTCTCCTGTAAGGTCTGCTACAGTTACCTTACCATTCCAGAGTGGAACTAAAAGGTCATCTCCTTTCTTGACTTCGTGGATGAAGGAATCTCTCAGATTGACGCTATAATGGTTCGTCTGTCAACCCTGGCATGCCAAAGTGAGCTTTAAGAAATAGACCTTTGGCCATACAGTATTGGACTGCAGATAGGATGTGACTAGAAAGCCTGTTAAAAATAATGCTGCGGTCCAGCGTTGAAACCAGCTCAATTTATTGAACATCATGGGGCACGTGCCCTGATGCTCCCTTCGAGTCTCCTAAGGGTAGGTCTGTTTAAGTATAGGCCTACTTATCAATGTTCTGAGAGGGACAACCCACAAATTTATGAAAATTGTTCTTGAAAACATCACTTTCCAGCCACATTAAGGTTGTCAGCAGCCCGATATTCAATGTAAAAATGAACGAAAAACCATTATACTTTGAACCCCATTTTGGGGGAGACCCCATGGTCAGATCTTATCGGATTTTGGATATTTTATTCAGCAGCAAATCCTGAGAAGGAAACCGTTCAGAATGCTTGTGTTATAATTTTTCCCAGGTCAAACTGCAAATTGCATGGACTATCAATATATAGCCCCCAAACCCCATCTTTGATGCTCGTGAGTGACCCCTTAATATTACAATTGTGACATAAAATTTCACACAGGTACTTTTTAGATCAAAATGAACAAATGTATCAACATGCCTAAAAAATCCAAAAGAAAAAAATTTTCCCATGCGAATTTGGACCAGTCTAATATATATATACATATATGTATGTATATATATGTATGTATATATATATATAGTTGGCAGCGCCTCAAGATGTTCGAACGTGCGAGGAGTTATAAGGTTGAGTAAGAGAGAAAACAAATATTTCAGCTGATAAACGCTTTTTATCACTGCTAGTGTTTTGCTGTTCGAAAGCTGATGCTGTTTCTGTTGTTGCGGCTGCTGTTTCTGCTGTTGATGCTACTGCTGCTGTTGCTGTTGTTGCTGTTGCTGCTGCTGTTGCTGCTGTTGCTGCTGTTGCTGCTGCTGCTGCTGTTGCTGCTGCTGTTGCTGCTGTTGCTGATGTTGCTGTTGCTGCTGTTGCTGCTGTTGTTGTTGTTGTTGTTGCTGCTGCTGTTGCTGCTGTTGTTGCTGTTGCTGTTGTTGTTGATGTTGCTGTTGTTGCGGCTGCTGCTGTTGCTGCTGTTGTTGTTGCTGTTGCGGCTGCTGTTGCTGCTGTTGTTGCTGCTGCTGTTGTTGCGGCTGCTGCTGTTGCTGCTGTTGCTGTTGCTGCTGCTGTTACTGTTGTTGCTGCTGCTGCTGTTACTGTTGCTGCTGCTGCTGTTGCTGCTGCTGTTGTTATTGCTGTTGCTGTTGTTGTTGCCGCTGTTGTTGCTGCTGCTGCAGCTGAAAGACTCATAGTACGTTGTCGGTGCGGTCTATTGATTGCGATTCTTCGTGTCTCTATCGTTTGATCGCTTGAGCGGCGATGGAGGAGGCTGCAGGGGTGGAGATGGCGGAGGTGGTGGGGGAGCGGCGGCTTAAAAGCGTCATCTTTCTCACGTACTTATCTGCGGCGTCTTGATTTAGACGACTTCGCAGCTGCAAGCACAGATTGAACGCGCATTATATATTAGACGGCAGACTGAAGAACTCACGCATAGATAATTACCAAATTAATAAGTCCAAAATACTGATCTATATATATGTACGAAATACGGCCCACTATAACACGACACGCAGGTCGGCTTTACAGCAGTGGGTTCAGTAGCTTAATACTATGGCCTAAGTGCTGGATCACTTCTGGTTCGGCCAAGCCAGAAGTGGGAGGGGCTATCTTATTTTCGGCAGAACCCGAGTCAAGCAACACAACAGCAAAGCGCCAATGGCAGCTAACAGAAACTTTTATAAATTAATGCCTTGTGTGAGGCTCGAACCCGGGTCGCGTGGATGACTCTCAGTTTAACGACCAGCGATCTCTCAACTGAGCTACGGACCCACCCCCCAATTGAGACAAATGATCGAGACTGAGCCATAGCAGTTCTAGACCGAGGAACCAAGAGGTCAAATCTGTTGGATGAACGAAGTGGACGGTGCCGGTGGGGGGAGAAGCTTCAAGCTGAATGAGGACAAAGTAAAACATTAGTCAGATATTTTGAGGCAAGACCCCGTTGAGCCTTTATGATCCGAGTGAGGATCTTAAATTGTGTGCGAGCACGGAGAGGAAGCCAGTGAAGTTCATGAAACATAAAGGCAGATATGTGAGAGTACTTGGGAAGGCGGGCAATCAATCTAGCAGCTCAGTTGAGAACCGACTGAATCGGTGAAAGACGAACTTTAGGAAGACCAACGAGGAGAGCATTGCAATAGTCAATTCGCGAACATATAAAAGCATGAATGAAGGTAGTGAAGATGGAGGAGACAGAGCGACGAATGACTCAGAGACATCTTAAATGAAAATATGACGAGCGTGTAACACTGGAAATATGCTCAGTAAAGGTAGGCTAAGTGAACTATCATGTATACAACACCGAGATCCCGCACACTTGAAGAGAAGGAAAACAGCGGGATTTTTTCAGAGAGCCGAATGAAATCAAGCTTCTGAAGCTGCTGGGGAGTACCTAGCCAGATGAATTGAGTCTTTGAAGTATTAAGCGAAAGGCGATTAGAAGACATTCACGAGTGGAGATGATTAGTAAGGGATTCAATAAGAGCAACTAACAGCAGCTGGGAAGATGCATGAGGGACCAATGACCATGGACAAAAGCCTGGACATCATCAGCAAAGAGATGGCCAGCAGCACTACAATTTGTAGTCTACAAATTGGAAATAGAAGAGTGATGTCAGTCATGTAAAGAATAAATAGGAGAGGCCCGTGAACTGAACCTTGAGGAACAACCATAATAACAAGAGCCCATTGGGTTCGAGAGTCACCAGATATAATCATTTGAGTTCTTTCAGAAAGGTACGACTAGAACCAAGATAGGGGAACACCCTTAACACCATAGGAGGTTTCAAGACGCTAGCTTGAGTATATATAGGATATCATGATCGACCATGTCAAAAGCTGAAGAGACATCATATATATATATATATATATATATATAGAGGGCCAATAGAGAGACCTCATGCAGACCTATCAACAGCAGAATAGATTTCAGTTAATAGAGAAAGGAGAGCTGTCTCGGTGGAGTGATGGCCCTAAAACCAGATTGATTTGCAGGAAGGAGACCAGATTGCTCAAGGTATAGCCTATATACGGTAGAAACTGTAGAGAGACAGGACGTCCAGGTGTCTTAGAAAGAAATGATAGATTTGAGATAGGCCGATAATTTTGGCAAAGGTTGGTGTCAAGGTTAGGCTTTTTGAGGGAAGGAAAGACATGATAGATAGATAGATAGATAGATAGATAGATAGATAGATAGATAGATAGATATATATATATATAGATAGATAGATAGATAGATAGATAGATAGATAGATAGATAGATAGATAGATAGATAGATAGATAGATAGATAGATAGATAGATAGATAGATAGATAGATAGATAGATAGATAGATAGATAGATAGATAGATAGATAGATAAATAGACGGATAGATGGGTGGATGGATGGATCTTTGTCTCTTTGAATACCTGCTCAGTGCTCTGCATTATAGTGATCCTCTGTCCATTTGGAATTGTGGATATTCATGAGGCCCATGCACTGGATACCATGCATGCAGTCAAAAATACACAACCACGCATGGCACCATAATTATATGCAGGTATATAGGCCATATAGGCTATTTAGGATATAGTCTATATTCTATTCTGAAGGTTTAAGTTTGAGGTATACATAAGGCATTATAGCATTTATAGGGATGAGGTTGTCACACTGCATGTATACATATAGACGGTGAGAATGAAAATGACAACTGATGACGAAGATAATGACGATGATGATAGTGACGATGATGACAGCTATACCTTAATCTTCGCCTTCACCGAACCGACATATATGACATAAATGACATAAATGACATAGATGACATAAATGACATAAATGTCATATATGACATAAATGACATGTATGACATAAATGACATAAATGACATAAATGACATAAATGACATAAATGACATAAATGACATAAATGACACATATGACATAAATGACATGTATGACATAAATGACATAAATGACATATATGACATGAATGACATAAATGACATAAATGACATATATGACACAAATGACTAACGACATTTTATATCGCTTCCTGTCTTCTTTATCTTCTTCTGTCGTATAATTAATCGGTCTCATCCTCTTCCCTGATCTTATCCTCCAATCCACCAATTTGCAACATCTGCATAAAGACTACATCCATAATAATAATGTGAACACGGCAGCGGCAGCGGCGGCGAATAGCATACATGTATAATTTTGTATATATATATATGTAATATGTATATACACGGTGTTCGGAAAAAACCGAACCTCTCTTATTGCTACGATAATTTGTGTAATAATTTGTACATTTCAATAAATTATGGAGAAACTTCAGTTTAAAGGACAAGAATCAAATAACTAACATTATTTTGTTAGTTATAATGTGTGTTAAAAATTCCCTCCTTCGGCCTCAACACACGCACAGAGGCGAGCTCGTCGTTGACTTATTGCTGAATCGATTACAACTTGATCAAATTCGTCCCATTCCTGTATCATACGCTGACGTAGTTATCCGACATCGCATACCTTTTCTTACAAACGTTTTCTTGAATCACATACCAGATTTTATAGTACATGGGATTAAGGTCTAGGTTATTTTAAATGTAGGCCTACCAAGTTTGCATGCAATAGTGCATTAACAACTGTCTTAATCGCTCAAGCCGAGCCTTCTTGTTGACCACCGTTATAGCTCAGTCGCTCTATACGCTGTTTGAAACATTTTAACTGACTTCAAGATTTAACCGGAATAGGATATAATTATAAAGACTAGCTATGGAATAAAATAGTTTTATTCTCAATAATATTTTTACATGTTTGATGTTAATATCTTTATTTATTGTAGAGGTTCGGTTTTTTTCGAACATCGTGTATTGATCGCACTATTATAGACCTCTGTATATGTTGCCCTGATAATATAGTTTATCGCATCTCTGCAGATTCAAGAGTTATATATATATATATATATAAAATTATATATATATGCTATTGACCCACCTTAAATACACACACATATATATATTTAGGGTGGGTTAAAAAGACCAGTAAGATACTAAGATTTTTTGCCAATACCCTGGCCAGAAGTAATCATTTTTAAATAGGCCTATGGCATTATAGCAATCTTCGTAATGAATTTCTTGGTTTCAATTTCCCTCTTTTCCGCAAGCATCTGAAACATGCATTCTCTTTTATCGTGGTTCGGTGTATATATATACATATATACATATACATATACATATATATACATATGTATATATATATATGCAGTCATGTCGAGAGCGAATTAATCTGCATGAGGAGTTTCTCCTGGAGCGAGAACTTGATGCTTGCAAGATTTGTTAGAAATAAGTAGAAAATAGACTATATAAATATGCTTGAAAGTAAAAGTTTAGAGTTAATGAAGCCATAGTTCCAAAGTATACAACTACGATACCTTATACGACTAAAACATTTTACACATTTATTGAAAGAAATTAGACGAATTTTGAGTTTTGTCTTAAATTCATGTCCAATATATTGATTATTGCCAAACTGGTAAAACGACGAAAAATGCTTTGGCGTCATTTTTATCTTGACATCAGCAAGACTAGTGACAGCAACTATAATTCTAATTAAATTGTCGAGTGCTTGTTCTAATAATAATTATCATGGGCGGAGTTTAGTTTCTGTTCTTGGGGGGAGGGGGGGCTAATGACTTCTTGGGGGGGGGGGCTAAGCCCGAAAAAAGATACCATTTGCATGGTAAAAAAGCTGAATCTGGGCCTTCTTGGGGGCTTAGCCCCTAGTCCCTGATAAACTCCGCACATGATAATTATTGTTCATAAGTAATTTGTTCTAAAAATATCGATTCAAATTCTTATTCCAATTTTAATTATAAAATTCGAGCGTATAGGCCTACATATAGGCCTACGCTTTATATAGGCTAATTCTGATTAATTTGTAATTTAATTTGGATAACCAAGCATCTCTGCAGCATGCGTGCATGGTAGCTGTGGAAAGCTGCATGTTACGAAAAAACTTCTTCATGCAGTGGCTGTGCAAGCAGCAGATATAATAATATATCTTTGCTGCATTTCCAAGCTTCTGTCGGTTGCGTCGTTGCGCTGGTGATCGTTATTAGCAATATAATGGCAGGCAGGGACGTCATTTCATTTTTTTTCAGGGGGGGCGGAAAAAATTTTCTCGGGCAAAACTCCACAAGCTTTTTAAGTTCTGCATTTAGCCAACATGTGCAAAACTGCGGTTAAATTAGATGTTTTATTCATGCTCTTATTTATTTCTTACTTTAGGCCTATTTCATTCAGTGTATGGTATATTTTAAATACCTACTACTTTAAAAATGGGGTATATTTTAAATGCCTACTAGCCTACTTTAAATATACTAAGTGCTTTGCACCTGTTATTACATACCGTGATATTATTTACCATTATATGGTTATAATAATGTTATTATTTATTATCGTATATGATAGTATCAAATTAAAAGAGTAGGATTTATTGCTAATATTTTGTACAAATACTATTTTGTACAATTAAAATGACAGAAATAACCTTCACCCACAGAGAAAATTGACAAAATGATAATTGCTTTTGTTCTAGTTTACATTATTGTATTACATGGAATTGCATTACATAGTCTAGGCTGGACCCTTATAAACTACCATGATTTTATTTATTATTACATAATCATTTTGATGTTATTTGCTCTAATAATATATGACATTATCATGAAATAGAGAATAATTCACTGTCAATATTTGTAAAAATACAATTTTTACCATTAAATGTCTTATCTCCATTCTCCAGTGTAATCTTTCAAATTTCAAACTGTCAAATTGTTTTGTCCCTTGAAACACTTTGTAAAACAACATCATTATTACATAGGCCTAGTATGCTTTCCACTTTTGGTAGTTTGGTAAATCTTGCTTACTTGGTCTTGGTATGCTATGTTTAACCATTTCTGCTAATTGTGTCCTGGTCTGCAGCATATTGAGGACTGTCTTGAATAATCTTAACTTGGAAAATATACGACTCAAATAAATTTTTCATATCCAGGACTTCACGTACATGCAAAGTAGGCTATAAGAAGTAAAACTGCCTAACCATTGCACTAACAAACCTAGTCAGTTTGTGTAAATTCCAGTTCAATTGGATGTCACATAATTTTAGGCCTACCGTTGATCCCTGTGTGTGCTTTATGGTAGATCGACGAGATAAATACTCAAACACGACCGGTTTCGGTTCTCAAGAAAGCCCACTCATCAGCTCTGCTGACCGCCATTGGAAACCGACACTCATTAAACTCCCCCTCAACTGCTGCAGTCAGCCCCTTGTAACATACATGTACATCTGGTGGGTCACATCTTTCTGCAGTCTCCTTTCAGAATTTTCCGCTCATTCGTCCTATGCGGGCAACTTACCCTATAGAGGTCGCCGGTGCTGGAAGGCGAAACCCCTCCAGCTCCCGGTCAGACGGGGTAGGGTGCATGTAGACCTAGTGCTAGTAAGGCTCAAATGGAGAACCATGCCTGGCTGGCTGCTTCATGTAACTGGGTGTCGGTTTGCACTGTGTGCCTCACAGCCACAGGACCCACACATCTGGTGACCTTTCTGACCTCATTATCTGGCGGGAACATACTGTACGACTATGAACTGTGCACTGTGTGCAGCTGGATTCTGCCCTCACATACAAAATTACAGATGAGGCCCTGAAGACACAGGCCTTTTGGTATTTTGAACAACGTGTGGCATTGAAAAAATATGTCATGTGTAAGAACAATCGGCCAAATTCAGGGGGGGGCAAATGCCCCCCCCCTGCCCCCCCAAATGACGTGCCTGATGGCAAGTGCGAGCAATTCTTGGTATGGAAATATACCCAGTGTGAGAATTGTGGAAAAATAACTGGGGTTTGGACTTTTATCAACTTGGAATTGGGGTGTGAAAAGCATACTTTAGCATGGTGATCTAAGAAAGACTGGGGTTGAAACCTCAACTCCCCGGCAATTCTCAGCATGAATATTCCACAAATGAGCGTATAGGCCTACATAAGGTTTTACATATCGTGTGCCTGGACGCCGTCCATGACAGTCCAGCCGCACTTTAAGTCCTGGATCGTATAACCATCTTTAATAATATATAATTATAGTAATGTGGACACAAGACCCACACTGCAGAGATCTACTGTGAATGTTTCATGAACTGCTGCTGCGGCAGAACGATACTTTAGTTACAGATTCACTCGCTAGGATGATCCACGCGCAACGTTGAATAAAGCAATACCTGACTTTGTAGCCTATATATGGATGAAATATTCATGAAACATTGGACATTGGACTGTCATGGACGGCGTCCAGGCACACGATGTTTTCAAATCTCAACGCCGTCCTGCCACTTATTTGGACAGCAGAACCTGGAGAAGTGCATGCATGATCTTTAATTCTATTCTACACATTAAGCAATGGTTATACCCACCGTCAAGGGTCCCGGTCAAAACCATGCTTGGGCTATATAACAGATCACCGTTGCCACACCAGGTCGCATGCAGCCCTACATATCGCTCACACACACGCGCGCACACACACCCACACACACACACGCACACACACAGCCAATTGAATGCAAAGGATGCAACAGCTACAAATTGCTCTACAATGAGTTGGGGTGAGCAACGGTACCGTATACATGATGTATGCCAGCGATAAATTGACGAGCGAATTGCTGACATTGACAGCAGCTGGAAGCACATGAGACATTCATCTCTTCAATGCAACCTGCGTATAAATCTATCTATAGACACATGCATCTAAAGGACGTCAGACCGATTAAGCGGTCCTGCAGGGCTTAAGCCTTAAAGCAGTGATTCCCAACCTTTTTGGCTTGCGGCACACTAAGAAAGACTGAAAATTTTCGCGGCACACCTTGCAGTGATTACCAAAGTTTTTTTTAATATAGGCCTATTCAGCGGCGCCGCCAGGATTTTATTTCTGTACGCACAACTTGCACAAAATAATTGAAGCGAACAGCGATCGATACGAGCTTATATATTCAGGGGCGGATCCAGGATTTCTGGTTAGAGGGGCGTAAATACTAGGGTCTACCAATCCAATCCCTTATATATATATATATATATATATATATATATATATATACATATACAGTGCTTAAAGTGTAAAAAAGTGCCAGGACGCTGTATTGTAGGCCTAATTGGTCGTCAGTGGCGGCGCCGAAGGCGGGAAGTTGCGAGTGCCGAAGGCACGAAGCCCATCCCGACTAGGGGGTCTGGGGGAGCGTCGTAAGCTCCCCCAGCGGGGTCTGGGGCGTAGCCCCAGCGACCAGCGCATTTTTGGCTGTTTCGACCTTAAATGGAGCCATTTTTAGGCTCTTGTTTGCCAGCTATTTGTAAACGACAAAGTCGCGATATTTTTAAGAATAAGTCGTTTTTCAGTGTCGCAAGCTACCAAGATAACAATAAAAATCAAAATGTTATTGTAAAAGAGAAAGGTTTTGTCTTTACAGAAAGCTCCCCCAGCGGGGTCTGGGGGCGGAGACCCAGCGACCAACGCATTTTTGGCAGTGTCGACCTCAAATGGAGCCATTTTTAGGCAGTCATGTTGAACCTATATAATATATCTTTCTTTGGGCGCATAACGTAGAGGTAGGATATAGGATTCTCTCGTGGTAATATGGAAATTCAAACTGTCACCCAATAAATTTAGACCATGTGACAATTATATAAAAGTTTGCGCCCCTAGAAAAATTCCTGCGGACGCCCATGCTAAAGGCTTCAAATTATTACCCCCTCCTAAACATTACCACCACCCCCCCCCCCTGCAAACTGTAATTTGCATCAATCGTCGCATTTATTGGACTAGAAATATCAGAAAAATAATCCCGCTTCTTGTTTTGGTCTGAAGATTTTCATCCGTTATCCCACTTCGTGGTTTGGTTTGTTATAAATATTTTCATATGTAACTAAAATACTAAATCGCCGCTGAAATTACATGGAGAAATGGCTTCGAGGCTATTTTTTTTCCGAGTAAAATATCGATAACAAACCACAGTGGGATGACGGATAAATCTATGCAAATCTAGTGTCCGGGGGTAATCTGAAACCGGTTACGGTACAAGTTGCCGGGGGGTGATGTTTAGGAGGTGCAACTTGATACCTTTAGATCGGCATATTGCTATGCTATCGTCGCCTTGAAGCCGAAATTTTCCAGGTTCGAATCCACCTCGCCGCGTAAGGACCTTGGGCAAGTCCTTCACTCACAATTGCTCAGCGCTTCGGCCGGAGTAGAGAGCTTGAAGAGGCGCTATAACCAGTGGCGAATCCAGAACTCTTCCGGGGGGGGGGGCAAAAATCTTAGAACCTGGGATGGGACAGGTGAAACAAATTTCGAAATTTGGTTGTTGGTCGAAAATAAATAGGGATCAGTCTTTGGCTGAAGTACTTTTCATCCGCCAAAAAAAGTTGATGGGGTTTTTGTTTTTTTAGTCATCTGCCAAATTGTTTTTGGAGAAAATCATACCATTTCATCCGCCAAAAAAGTTGATGACCTTTTTTTACTCCTCCACTTGAAAACCGACTGGGGGGTCACGTTCCATGCCATTTTCCGAATAGGAAGGGCAATATGCCATTACACCCATATGCATATTGCTAATTTCATACCAAATGGGGGGGCCACGTCCCATGGCAGTTTTAAATGGGGGGGCATGGCCGGATTCCCCCCCCCCCTGGATCCGCCCCTGGCTATAAAAAGTGCACATAAAAACACATACAAACAAAAATTAAATTTAAAAAAAGTTTTAACGGTTTTACATCCAAGAATCCCAGGATCCATAGAGTGCATAGACCTCTAGGGCCTAGACGGCTATAAGACGCTCAATGCCAAGATGGCTCTCTATTAGAGTGTAAGTAAGTAAGGAAGTAAGTATATTCTATAGATTATAAAATTTCAATAGAATTTCATCGCATATAATAAATTTACAATTTGTGAAAAAAATTTTTTTGCCTTTCCGCGCTGTACGCACTTGCGTAAGTGCGTACGCCTAACGGCGCCCCTGGGCCTATTTATCACTTTTATCTAACTGATATAACTGATTATCACCATAGATTCTAAATTTAATATTCTAATCGTCTAATAAGACTTAGGCCTAATACTCTAGCGAGTCTGGTCACTCTACTCTAATAACTAATCTAAATATAGTCAGTCTAGCGACCAGACTCTAAAGTCACCAGCGACCTAGACTTTTCTAATTATCATTATTATCCAATATTTATTTGTACTAATTAACAGTATTAGCTTTTGATCAATGTAATGATCATTATTGATCATTAATGTGACTGTTATGCCTGATTTCGAGAGCATATCAAATTGAAACGAGGTTCCAGAGATGAGCACACTAGCATAATTTTCATCTGGCGCGATGACAGATTCGGCTTCTGTGTGTTTCTTCTTGCGTTGTCACTTTTATCTAACAACAACATTAGTCTAGGCGACTTTATCTGTCATTTTCTAGGGGATGGAAACGAATAGAAAAAAGTCGTCAGATAGGTCTAACAACGTATAGAAATTAGTTGGGAATATGTTTTTCCAGAAATTTAAAAAGAAGCACTGAAAACAGGCCATCAGATATTGGCCTACACCAAAGCATATAGGAAATTGTAGCCTATGTTTTCCACAGAAATTTAAAAAGAAATAGGCCTATACATGACAAAGGAAGGACATCAGATTTTAAAGTATAACTTATGGAAAGTATACCATAGATTTCTCGGGAATTGTTCGTGAAAGTCTAAAAAAGATCGTTAGAAAAATTAGCATGCATAAAGGACAATCATGCCCATGCTGCAGGGTTACCCCAAACAGTGGAAAATAGACTTTGGCGCACAACTCTTCGAAAGTATACATGCCATGGGGTCTGAGAGCAAGAAGTCAAGCTTTATAAATTTTCGTCACAGAATTAAGCCGTTCACACCATGCAATGCAGGTACATGACTGTATAGATGTATTATAGGCTGACTGATATAAGTTTCTTCGATTTTGTGAACTACGTGGACAATAATTATTGATTGTCCACAGCTAAATGATAATTTATTATAAGAATGAAAAATGAAAGTCTATCATTATGGCGTTTTCTATATATCTTTCTTTTCACTGTAGTTTACAGGCACATTATGTCAATGCCAAATAATTACTTTACTGGAAAACAGAAGACGACGACGATGATAATGCTGATGATGATGACGACGATGATGACGACGACGATGACGATGACGACGACGACGACGACGATGATGATGATGACGACGATGATGATGACGATGATGATGATGATGACGACGACGATGATGATGATGATGATGATGATGATGATGATGATGATGATGATGATGATGATGATGATGATGATGATGATGATGATGATGATGATGATGATGACGATGATGATGATGATGAATATGACGATGATGATGACGATGATGATGATGATGACGATGATGATGACGACGATGATGATGACGATGATGACGATGATGATTATGACGATGATGTTGATGATGAACACGATGATGATGACTATGATGACGATGATGACGACGACGATGATGATGATGATGATTATGACGATGATGACTATGATGACGATGATGATGATGATGACGATGATGATGATGATGATGATGATGATGATGATGATGATGACGACGACGACGACGACGATGATGATGATGATGATGATGATGATGATGATGATGATGATGATGATGATGATGATGATGATGATTATGATGATAAAAATGTCAATGATGACGATTGACGATGCTGATGGTGCTGCTCGTAGCAATAAAGGTTGAATGACTGACTGATTGCAAAGTAGGCTTGACTGATTGACTGACTGATTGTTCGACCGAAAGAATGAATGATTGATTGATTGAAAAAATGATTGGTTGACTGGATTACTTATTGGCTTATTTATTGACTGAGTGATTGCTTGTTAGCTTGATTAATCAATTGATTGATTGAAGGAATGATTGAATGATTGATTGCGACGAACTATTTGATAAATGTTCTGAAGAAACCTTGAGGTGAGTTCTTCGTCGTCGTCGTCGTCGATGGAAATGTTTCGTCTGTTATCTTCATCTCATTGTCGCACATCACATTGTCTGCAGCGCACATCACATTGTCTGCAGCGCACATCACATTGTCTGCAGCGCACATCACATTGTCTGCAGCGCACATCACATTGTCTGCAGCGCACATCACATTGTCTGCAGCGCACATCACATTGTCTGCAGCGCACATCACATTGTCTGCAGCGCACATCACATTGTCTGCAGCGCACATCACATTGTCTGCAGCGCAGATCGCATTGTCTGCAGCGCACATCGCATTTGAATCGTCTTCAACGAGATTCACATTTCTCACCACATCTTCTCCCTTCACGTCTTCCTCTCTCCCACCACTTTCTCCTCCTTCTCCTCCCCATCTTCTCTGTCCTTCTCCTCCCAGAAGAGAAGCAATGGAGAAGGCGGATGCCTTAGATGACAGGCACAACGCCTTAATCTGAGTTTTATCATCTGCAGCCATCATCTTGAGATGACAACCAGAATGCGAATCATCTTCACCATCTTCATCATTGGATCCACTACCTCCTCCTCCTCCTTCTATCTCCTCTGAGGAGTCCCCCTTTTCCTCCCTCTCCCCATGCTCCCCATCTTCCTTGTCGCTCATCGCTTCATCTGATATCTCAAACGCTTCGTTCAATTCAGTCGTTGGCATCAAGCGTCGTCGTCGTTGTCGCTCGTTAAAGCGACGTTCCTCATGATGACGCTGACGATGAAGACGACGTTGACGGTGGTCGTTGAGATGATGATGACGACGATGATGATGATGATGAGTTGTCTCGTGACTGAATCGCAACAGCTCAGAACTCATCATGTCATTGAAACGCGAGTCTTAATAATCCTCCACAGAACCTATATCAGCTTAGATATGACTAACTGTTAACGCTTATAAATAACTGACTTGTCTGACTACTTTCTGTACTAAAAATTATGCTTTAATTTTTTTCCGATGCCATTCCTTGTTCAGCTCGCGATGATGTGAAACTAATTCCGATGTTAGATATCAATTAAAGCAACTTCAAAATCAAAGTTAGCGATGATTGAGCGCTTCAGCAGGACAACTCGCTTCAGTCTCTCAGCGGCTGACAGCGCTGACAGCAACCTTCTTCCTCCGAAGCATTGCAGGTCTTACTCCTCATCCAGATGGGATTGAATGAAGTCTTCTTCTTCTTCTTCTTCTTCTTCTTCTTCTTCTTCTTCTTCTTCTTCTGTGCAGCTGGTGACTAAGCAAACGGCAGCGATGTCATCATCATCCGAGATGACAATGAGACGTCGCAAATTCAGCGGATGAGGATGAGAATGAGAATGATGAGGATGAAGATGAGGATGAGGACAGACGATCCTTCGACGAGATAACGACAGATTTATTCCGATTGTGTTGCAGACGGACGATGACTTTGGACGCGAATCAACGCAGGATGTCTGCCATCAGTCGGTCGGTCGGTCGGAAGGATGGAAGGATGGATGGGCAGCAGCAGCAGCAGCAGCAAAGACAGAGGCAGAGGCAGCAGCCGCAGCAGCAGTCGGTCTCTGCTTCTGTTGCCAGATTCACGGCTCCTGCATGCAGTCCAATATCTGCCTAACGCAGGCGGCGACAGAGAACGTGCTGAGTGATGGAGCTACGGAGGAGGCTGACATGCAAAGAGGGTTGCCAGCACGCCATTGGTCGACTGGTTCGGGAAGAGGAGGAGCTACGGAAAGAGGAAGATGACTGTCGGATGAACTGCAGTCTCAGCAGCCTTTGCTGCGATTGCATCATTCTTGCGGAAGAGAACCATTGAGGTCGCCAACGAGGTGCAGCTAGAATCGCATTGCATCGGTGGCCATTGGCCTTTCTGTTCTGTGGTATACTTCGCATGAGCCAGTCCATGAAATGATGAAGAAGATGAAGACAAATAAGAGGAGGAAGAGGAGCACGAGCAGGATGAGAACGAGGATGGACAGGAGCAGGAGCAGGAGACAGAAGGGGAGGGAGTGCAGGAGGATATAGAAAGGAGGAAGAAGAGGAGGGCTGGAGAAAGAATATATAGTTGTTGGAAGAGAAACAGAAGAGGATGATAGAAGGGAGGGAGAGAGGAGCAGAATAAAAGGAGGGAAGAAGACGAAGAGGAGCAAGAGGCAGAAGAGGAAAAAGAGGAAGAGTGAATTTTCTGTTACTTTATTTTGCCTTTCCTTCTGTTGTCAGTATACTCCTTTCCTCATCGTCATACACTTTTTAGTTGAGTCTCATATATACCATTTTATCTGTTGGCAATTATTGCAGAGGCACCTCTGGGTGCATGCTCCCATGCAGCCTTATAACCTCTTGGGGTGAGGGTGCTATGTAGGATGAGAATTGCCGGGGTTTGAGGGGGTTCACCCGCAGTCTTTCTTAGGCCCCTCTATAGTATATAAAGTCTACTTTTCATACCCAATTTCCACGTTTATCATATAGTCCGACCCCCCCCCAGTTATTTTTTCACAATTTTCATACTGAGGCTGATGTGTAAATTCTCTGAATGAACAAAGTCGTAAAAGCTCATCGTGCGTGAAATCCACATTGAATCGCGGTTCAGAAAACGTTTCCCTCGTTTTTCATGCAGTGCATAAATAATATAGGTTCATAGGCCTATATATATACTTTTTCTATCGGTATATATATAAATAAGATATATATAATTATATATATATAATTATATCATAGTCCGACCCCCAGTTATTTTAAAATGGCATGCTGGAGTATATAACAGTACATGTATACAGGCCTATATATTATATATATATATAGGCCTATATTGTAATGGAATGGACTCCGTTGTCTTCTTTTGTTATTCGGTGGACGACTCCATGGGCGTGTGGGTTATTTTTGCACAATTAAGGCATGCATATACATAATTAAATAATTATGTAGGCCTATATCTATAGCGTATACTATACCCTTTCAGAACAGCTTATTATAACAACCGCGACTTTGGACATTTGATGGCATGCAGGCATTCCATTTGACAAGACTCAGCGCTTGTGAATATATAGCCTATGTCAGCTGCATGCAGCAGTGTTTATTATAATTATATACACGGTGTCCCAATTGAACTGATACCCTTTTTGTTTTGGCGATATACTGGTCAATTCTAAATGAAACTATATAAAATTTCAGAAAATGTAAAAGGGATAAATTATCAATGTTTCCTGAAAATTTTATCCAATTCTACAAATAGAGTCCGAAGTTATGCACATTCAAATTTGGGGAACGAAAATTTTAAGTTTCCAACATGTAAAAGATAGGAAATTATAGTTTTAGCGCTGTTCTTCAAAGCTGATGTTCAAAATGTCCTCCATTAGCTCGAATGCATGCTCTAAGGCGCTTTCGCCATTCATTGATTGCATTGTCAACAATCACTTGATCAAAACGATTCCATTCTTCTACAATTCGCTGTTTGAGGTGGTCAATGTCACGTATGCGAGTTTCATAGGGCGGCGATAAGCCAGTTTCTGTTAGGAAATTCCTTTAAAAACCTTTTGCACTGTAATGTTTTCTTCTAATAATTTTTTTAATTAAAATCAAATCATCTTTGCTGAAAATCATTTTTATTATTGGAACGTTCCCTTACATGGAAGTGACGGGAATAATTATGACGTCATATTTATTAATTTAGAAAGTAAGGCGTGCAGTTGCAAACAATAATTTCCTATCTGTTACATGTTGGAAACTTAACATTTCCGTTGCTCAAATTAAAATGCGCATAACTTCGGACTCTTTTGGCAGAATTGCATAAACTTTGTAGGAAACATTGATAATGTATCCCTCTTACATTCTCTGAAATTTCATAGAGTTTCATTTAGAATTGACAAGTATATCGCCAAAACAAAAAGGGTATCAGTTCAATTGGGACACCGTGTAGTTTTAGAATTTAGAATATACTGCAGGCCAATATATGATTATCGCTTTAGAAATATTTTTGATTGATAACGATTATACGAGATGTTGCTTAATGACATTCAGCACATATGACACAAATTTAAATTATTATCAAGAATAACTGCACGAGAGACCTCTATAACCATTCCACATGCATGCATGCTATAAAGTGTGTCTATAGTCATGCAAGATCAGTCTGACAGTGACAGCTGTCAGTCCGTCACCACAAAATGAATGACAGCGTGCGATAATGCGAACATGCATTATAGGCTATATATAATATGTATATATAGGGCCTTACTTACTTAGAACTTAGTCCATCCCGTGCAGATCTGCACATCGGGCAACGTGCGTTGTTTCTGTTGCAAGCATTTTTTTTTACCCGGGTGGGTTGCAAGCCCACCGCGAAACCCTCCTCCTTTATCCTGGCTTGGGACAGGCTCAGACATCCTGAGATAATCTGAGGCGGAATATAGGGCCTATACTGCATGCTTATATATATCTTATATAGGCCTATTAGATAATTATAGAAGCGCCGCATTGAAGTTATCGCAAAGGTTTACTTACTGCACTCGTTGCGATTTCCTTTTCGTATAAAACTCAGCTGACGTCACAATTCTCAAGTGTGACGTCATCACAAATGACGTAGATGCCTTTGTTTTTCGTCATTTTTTTGGATCGCTGTTCATTTCTGTCGAAGACGGTAAAGATGCCGAGGAAGACGACGAAGACAAAAACGATTGAAACGACAATAAAATGCAACAAAGATATGGTGGAAAAAAGACAAAAACGAAAACCTACACTGTTCCACAACTGCATGATATGGCAATCGATTATCGAAATGAAAAAGAAATCATTCGTAATGTAAGTGAGAGATTTCTTCGTCGTCATTTCAAACATCGAAAATAGTCGATCATTAGCTAAAGAAGTTTAGTCAAACATGAAATATTAATATTATGAAATGAAATGAAAAAGTAATTTGATGCAAGTTCTATAAGAGGCGAATATACATGTAAAAGTAAAGTAGAAAAAGTAGGCCTTGGTATAATTTGCCTTCTAATAAATAACTTTTTTATAGGTGAAAGATTAGTAAATTGTATTTTAGGGTGAGCGGTCCAGTTTTTTTACTGCATCAGCTGTTCACGAATTTGGCTTGTTAAATTAATATTAAGACCGCTCTACTTTAGAACTGTCAAATTTGCCTCCCAATAAAAGTTTGGCCTAAAATTCGAAAGTCATTTTGTCTGCCTTTATCCATCCATCCAGCTATCGGCGGGATCAATTCTAACGAGTCAAACGAGGAGTGCACACCCAAGGTCCCAAGCTGAGCCAAGCAGGACATTTTCTTGTAGGCTTATACTAAGTCTTTATTTCTTATATACAATGATACCACATGCATATATCTATCATAACATGTATATATTATATTATCTTCGTGGATTTTCTGTGTTGCTTTAGGAACCGCTGCATGCATAATATATATGACTGTCTGAAAGTATTGACCTGAGAGGATTGGCTTGAGGAGAGGTTGTGATGAGTGACGGTTGTGTGGCTCTGTGTTGTTGTTGTTGTTGTTGTTGTTGTTGTGTGTTTGTAGTTTATTTGTATTAGTACCTGCCGGGCCTCTGGCGTGGCGTAAAACCCCGTAAGCTCCTCGCAAAGGCAGGAGGGCCCCTGGCGCGGACGCCACGGCTAAAATCCCGCAAGCCCACTATTATTAATTTTAAATTTATTATTTTATTTTGGTATTGTGTGCGTTGTTGAGCCGAGGGATGAGAAGGGGGATGAATGGGCGAAATGATTGGAGGGATGTAGTGGGCGTGCATGCATGGAGACTTGCATGCACGTGACGCGGTGCCAGATCACAGTGGGACATCAAGAGGACAACCTCAACTCAATCGACAACGAGGCTGACGTTGATTCGACCTCGCACAAAAACTCTTCAATGTATTCGAAATTGAAACAGTTTATGCTGATACAATCGAATTCATTCCGAAAACTTATAATTAACAGTGACTGCAGTGTGGGGCGATGGACTTTGTAATAAAGCAAAAGTTATTTGTATTTTCTGTGTCGTATCTTTCTGACTGTTCTCAACTTTGATTGACGCCTTTGCCATCGTAGAATTATGTCGAAGGTGGTGGTGCATGGTAGTATAGTGGTAGTAGTAGTTGTAGCCATTGTTGCAGTAAAAGTATTGAATTATTGAACTGGTATATCACGTACAGCCAATCTACTTCTGCATGTGACCATCAAGAGGCGCTATATAAATCTCTGTAATGTCTAATCCTTAGCGAATGCAGTTCGCACAAAGCCATGCCACCGCGGCGGGACTCTCAGCAAGATGTAGAGCCTGGAGTCCTCCCGGAAAACGAAGAAGGCGGCACTCGTTCACAATGTGTGACATCGACTGTCTTTCTCCACAGCAGCACAGTGGATCATCAGCCTGCCCCAATGTCTAATGTATAATGACGTCAGTATAATAAAGTATATACTTAAGACAAAGGCACAGCCATGTATGATGAATATTAACAATAATCAGACTATAATTTATTGTGATGTATGCCAAGTACAAAACATGACCCGCCTCCGTGGCATAGGCCTATATATATATATATATATATATATATATATATACTGCGATACGCTTCTTATATTTTATATATATATATATATATATATATAATTATACACACATATATATACGCAGTTCAAATCATGTGATAGATCGGTGTTGTATATCTTCAGACTCCCTTCATTGGTGTCCCCCGGGGTCGCCGCCAGGGGAGACATCTTCTTCCTTCAGCAGACAACTTGCCAGCACATATAACATTACTGTAATTGCGCTCGCCCCATTTCGACCGATGTTCGCGAACAAAGGCCATTATAATTTATAATAAAATTTAAAAAAAGAACGTGTAAAGCATTCAGAAAATTATCCAGACCATCTCGAAGGCGGTTGGCCTCATGCGGAGTTCAGCCGCCCGACAGGATTTGTCTTCTTTCACGAGAAGGCGTCTCAAGTCAAATGACTTAGTCTTAGCGGAGGCCTTGGACCGGTCCCTCTCCCTCATCCCTCACCCTCCCTGTGTGCAATCCGTCACCGTTGGGTTGGCACGGGGAAGGGGTCGAGCAGGTGGATGTCGTCTGGTAATTCGATCCCAGTTCAATCCGTGGCGTCAGAAGATGTCGCGTTTCCGGTTTCACGTAGTGCCATCTATCGTCGTCAGTTTTGCAATCTTCACCTGCGCTATATAGTAGCATCGTATCGAGTCAGTCACCTGCTGTTGCTATAGATGTCTACCAATCTACAGCAGGATATCGACGATGTCTTCTTTACAGTACGGCTGCAATAGAAGGACAGAGGGACAGACAGACTGTGGAGCTGCTCTTCCTCGTATACCTGTTTATAAGGCTATTGTCTACAGCTTTTACCCCATGCACCTTGTCGTCTGAGTGGGTTACATGCGTATAATGTATACTTGTCTGCTTGACTTTCTCAGTGGTTAGCTCCCTGTCGGCTTGGCTGTCTCAGTGGTTATACCATAGACTACGAGTCGAGAGTTCAGGGGGGCAAATGCCCCCTAAATTTCGGGCAAGTCTTTTTCGGGCAAGCTGACCCGGGGAAATGGTTTAAAAAACTATAGAAATAGTATTTTTCACGAGATTTCAACCCGATGACTAAAAAATCCTCAACTTTTTTGTCTGTGAAAAAATAGTATTTTCCACCACGAGATTTTTTACGGGCGGAAGTAAAATCTTGGCGCCCCCCACTGCTGAAATCTCCCGTACGCCTATGCATGGTGGTTACCTCCTGTCTGTTTGGCTATCTCAGTGGATACCTCCCTGTCTGCTTGACTGTCTCAGTGGCTACCTCCCTGTCTGCTTGGCTGTCTGTGTGGCTACCTTCTTGCCTGCTTGGATGTCTCTGTGGCTGCCTCCCTGTCTGCTTGGCTGTCTCAGTGGTTACCTCCTGTCTGTTTGGCTATCTCAGTGGTTACCTCCTGTCTGCTTGACTGTCTCAGTGGCTACCTATCTGTCTGCTTGACTGTCTCAGTGGTTACCTCCCTGTCTGCTTGACTGTCTCAGTGGTTACCTATCTGTCTGCTTGGCTGTCTCAGTGGTTACCTCCTGTCTGTTTGGCTATCTCAGTGGTTACCTCCTGTCTGCTTGACTGTCTCAGTGGCTACCTATCTGTCTGCTTGACTGTCTCAGTGGTTACCTCCCTGTCTGCTTGACTGTCTCAGTGGCTACCTATTTGTCTGCTTGACTGTCTCAGTGGTTATCTCCTGTCTGCTTGACTGTCTCAGTGGCTACCAATCTGTCTGCTTGACTGTCTCAGTGGTTACCTCCCTGTCTGCTTGACCTTCTCAGTGGCTACCTATCTGTCTGCTTGGCTGTCTGTGTGGCTACCTTCTTGCCTGCTTGGATGTCTCTGTGGCTGCCTCCCTGTCTGCTTGGCTGTCTCAGTGGTTACCTCCTGTCTGTTTGGCTATCTCAGTATTTACCTCATGTCTGCTTGACTGTCTCAGTGGTTACCTCCTGTTTGCTTGGATGTCTCAATGGCTACCTCCCTGTCTGCTTGGATGTCTGTATGGCTACCTTCTTGCCTGCTTGGATGTCTCTGTGGCTGCCTCCCTGTCTGCCTGCAGGGCTGTCTGAGTGCCTGCCAGTCAGTGGCTACTTCTCTGTCTTATTGGCTGTCTCAGTACGTATACGCCTCCCTGCATGTAGTGTTTGCGCATGTATGCATTAATGTTGGCTGCATGGTGTCGTGCACCTAACCCTTTTTTGATCGATGGTCTTTAAATGTTATTCTGCTTTGTTACATGTCATGTTGATTTGTTGGTGTCTTACACAACCAAATGAAGATAACACGTCTTCATGCAAATCTCATTGTCCGTCCGGTCGTGTCTGTCCGTCCGTCTCCTTATTCGTCTACATGTCTCTCTACCTGTCTCCGTTGATCGTCTTAAAAGATTCAGTGGACGAACAACAGGAGTTCAACTGAGGGGAAGGCAGTTAATAATGGCGCCTCGACTGAAGTGTTTACGAATGCGATTGAAACAACAATGTGTGTGTGGGTGTGTGTGTGTGTGTGTGATTTTCTGCATCCATGCTTCTCATGAGTCACTGCACTAAACAGATACGATCGTCTGCATTTGCATGTACACTTCATCATCAACAACAACAACATCATCATCGCCATAATCGTCATCGTCATCATCGTCATCATCGTCATCATCATCGTCATCATCATCATCATCATCATCATCATCATCATCATCATCATCATCATCATCATCATCATCATCATCATCATCATCATCGTCATCATCATTATCGTAATCGTCATTTTCGTCATCTTCATCGTCATCATGGTCCTCATCATCGACATCGTCGTTATCATCATCGTCATCGTCGTCGTCATCGACATTGTCATCGTCATCGTCATCATCACTATGACTTTATTTTGTGACATGGGATCTCAGCCGGGTCGCTTGCTTAACACATGAACGTATATAAGAGATACAAAAATTAATGACTAAAACGGTCGTCAGATGCCAAAACTAGGTAAAACTGTAGGGTTTTCAAAAGTTTTTGATACTGTGGATACATGAATAAAAAGGTCAACTTTATCTAATGAAATTTTGGAATCACATTCTTGGTCCAATTATCTAAATATTTGGAAATTTTTAGCGTGATATATTATCAGGCATTAGAGATAGGGTCCTATATATATGCCCTACATGAAAACAGTTTCGTTTACTTTTTTAATCACGGTGTATATGCATGTCTGCACTCGATCATGATGAGCAATATGACAGGCATACCAACTCTCTGTCTGTCTGTCTGTCTGTCTGTCTGTCTGTCTGTATGTCTGTATGTCTGTATGTCTGTCTGTCTCTGTCTCTGTCTCTGTCTCTGTCTCTGTCTCTGTCTCTGTCTCTGTCTCTGTCTCTGTCTCTGTCTCTGTCTCTGTCTCTGTCTCTGTCTCTGTCTCTGTCTCTGTCTCTGTCTCTGTCTCTGTCTCTGTCTCTGTCTCTGTCTCTGTCTCTCTCTCTCTCTCTCTTTCTCTCTCTCTCTCTCTCTCTCTCTCTCTCTCTCTCTCTCTCTCTCTCTCTCTCTCTCTCTCTCTCTCTGCATCTGAATATCATATTTAAACAAACAAGTTTCATCGTAGGTATAAATGCAGAAACTAATGCATATGTATACAGGGTGGCTCAATAAAAAATACCCCAGCAGCAAAAATGCAATATCTCCGCAACCAATCGAGATTATTCTATGAAAATAGGAGGATTTATAGAGGAAAGATTTTTCAACATTTCCTGAAAATTTCAATAATGAATCTGCACTACTTCAGACGTTACAGTTGTTTAAAAACTTTTTTCAATTTTTTCAAATTTCCGCAGAATCACGTTCCAATACATGTGATTTCTTTAAGATTTGTTTGCAAATTTCAACATAGAAATTGGTGATGATGTCATGCGATCTTACTAAGAGCAGTAAAGAAGCTCTTTATGAAGCAATCTTGTAGTATTTGGTGATATTTTATATATTAAGGTCTCAATTTGTGAATCCGTACTGAACATCATGGGCAAAGTTTCTTTAGA
Source organism: Lumbricus rubellus (assembly GCA_945859605.1). Taxonomy (NCBI): domain Eukaryota; kingdom Metazoa; phylum Annelida; class Clitellata; order Crassiclitellata; family Lumbricidae; genus Lumbricus; species Lumbricus rubellus. Next base: position 8,364,521 of record OX243819.1, read on the forward strand.
TGATAAAATGGGAACTCGAGCGTTGCGTGATCAGAGACTGGGGTATTGCAAGATCATAGCAAAATACCCAGGGAAAAGTAGTATCTGAGCACATTGAAGGCTATTTGTAGACGTGATTATGTAACGGAAGTCATATGTCGAAAGAGAGGCAGGAAGACAGTGGTCGTTTGGTCTGACGGAAAAATGCGATGTTCATGAAATTCGCTTGGTAGTCGTAAAGGTAAAGTTTGCAAAGCACATCATGGTTTCGGCATCAGATCTGCTGGCGTGTGTTACGGTTGCAAGGAAAGACTGCACTTCCCATTCAGTAGGCTAAATGTCAAACTTACCGTCGAACTCTGTTACCAAAACTCATTGAAGACTGCAGGTACCGGTATGTTCTAACATTTTATTTTATTTTCCAGCAGGACGGTGAGCCTGCTTGCTCACACGGCAAGCAGGCTCACCGTCCTGTTAGTTATGATGACGCTACCTTATTGCCATAAACTGCAGATTTTTTCGCAAACATGAATGACCAACAAACTCAATTATACCTTAACCCTCTTGATTATCACGTATGTGGAGCTCTGCAAGACATTTCATCCCAACTTGGAGAACATTGGCTGGCTAAAGGAAGCCTTGCTGATAATGTGCAATCAGTTGCCGGAGGATTCGATCAATAAGCCCATACCGAGTTTCGCAAAAAGAATTCGAGCTCGTATTGAAGCAGGGAATGTACACTCCCATTGTACTTGAAGATAAACTGTAAAACGGATTTCTGAGGTGGCAGAGAAAGGTGATATTATTTGACATGGAAATCTACAAATGACGTTAATTTATCCGCGGATATTTGAAAAAACGGAATTGAAAGTTTAAACAGCTGTAATTTTCGCAAACATTAAATGTTTTAAGTGAAACTTTCAGGGATTGTTGAAAATTTATTCCCCTACAAATTGGAAAATTTTCATAGAAAAATGTAAATGGGTTTCGAAGATATTGCATTTTTTCCGGTGGGGTATTTTTTATTGAGCCACCCTGTACATTTATGCATAATTATATTATGTACCATTTAAATATAATGTAGACTATACATGTATATACACGCGTATGAAGCGTTTTCTCGCAGAACATAATAGCATACAATGGTGCGAGTGTCAGCAAAGAGGCTGAGTGAGTTTTATATTACATACACAATTACAGGGGCGCCGTTAGGCGTACGCACTTACGCAAGGGCGTACAGCGCGGAAAGGCTAAAAAAAAGCGTCACCACTTTTAACATCCAAAATTACCTCTATATATATATATATATCCTATGCGTATACCCAAAATGGAGCAAAAGCTTATGCTGGTGAATGGTGATACCTCATAATCGCCAGTAGGCATATACGGTATATACATACATGGGCGCCGACTCTGCGAGGCCCGTGAGTGCTCAGCACCGCCTGAAATTGGCCATGCGAGGCCCGCCTATGCTTGGGAACCACCAGAAATCAGCCAGCAAGATGTGTTTTTTATGAGATTATTTCTCTGCTGGCATTGCTTTTCTATAAAAATCATTTCGTCCTTTAAATTTTTTTAAATCTTAGTTAGTCTGCCTTACCATTACTCCAGTTTTACCCCATTCAGTAGTCTGAACTCCATTGGTCGTCAGCCGATCAGCGAATACGAGGAAACACCGAAATCCTGCTTATTCGATCCGCTTCCGTCATTTTTTTACTACGGGCGAAGGCGACGATTTTAATTACATTGATTCCTTTTTATTGTAGCCTACATGCTCAATAATGTTCCTTTCTGGACGAGAGTCACCTCCCATCATCACAAAAGCGGGAAATTGCTTTATCTGCGTTAGCAAATCAGCCTTTACTAAATTGACAAAACTTTTGAAAGACTATATGAAAAACTATTTCCACATTGTTAATATTGAGTTACTAAATAGTGGCTATTGTAGACAGAATGGTTTGATTTCTTGTGCAAAGCTGAGTCTATTGACCTAAATAATATTAGGGGAGAGTGCTCCAAGATGCCCAATTCCCATGCTAACGAAAATTGTACTTTTCTTCTGCATGTGTGGATTCCAAGAAAGGTAGGCCTACATGTAAATCCAAAGAGTGCTCTTTTTTTAAACAATTGTGAAGAAAATTTATTGAAGTTTTTAAATCATGTCTTTAAGGCTTAAGCAATGAAATAGGCCTAATAAGAAATTTTGATGAGATAGCATCTTAAAATGTCACTATTTCAGTGTGGATTTTTAAAACAAAGGCAAGGATGCGTTTCAAGTATTAAACCACGATCAATTTCGTCAAAATGACAGCCTAAGATTCTACCATTACAGTATGGCAAAAAAAAATTCGAAATTGGGAGTAGCACGTCCCTCCTCTAAACCCCATTGCGCGTTGAGCGCCTCGGCGATCGTCCTTAAAACCAGGACCAGAGATAATTTCAATAACTCTCCTATCAAAAAAGGGTCTAAAAAATTTTCCGCGCTCACGCGCGGATTTTTTTCTTTGGGCACTCACACTCTTCGAGTCAACTCGGCGCCTATGCATATATACATTGTATATATAACATATATATAAGTTCGTATCGATCGCTGTTCGCTTCATATTATTTTGTGCAAGTTGTATTGTGCGTACAGAAAAAAATCCTGGCGGCGCCGCTGCACAATTACACATAATATATAGCTATATCATGCATGATCAGTCATCTGGTATACATTCCGGACTCTATATAGTCAATATATTACTATATGATAATTATATGTAATATATTCCATGTTGAAGTGTGCCAATATGTATAAATATATATGAATGTATAATCGGAGATATACATTTCGCCGATAATATTATTTATATATAGAGTGCGGCGTTATTATAAGCGGTCTACATGCAGGATATCGAGAGGTCGGTTGGTGGTCCTTGGGGGTGTGTGGGTGGTGGGTGGATGGTGGTGAGGAGTCGGGATTACTCGGGAAGGTTGATATTGGCCAGAAGTCATCGAAGTGACCAACGCTGTATGGCAACAACAATTTCGAAGGCGATTAAGACGTTATTTATCTCATCAACAAAGATGAAATTGTCGATGACACGCCAACACAAATGGGTGAGAAGAGAAAAGAGGAGAGGAGAGGAGTGGAGAGGACAGGACACGACAGGACAGGAAGGGACAGGAGAGGACAGGAGAGGACAGGAGAGGACAGGAGAGGACAGGAGAGGACAAGAGAGGAGAGAAGAGTATAGAGGAGAGGAATTAAAGGACAAAGGAGAGGAGAAAAGCGGAAAGGAGGAGAGGGAGTGGATGGGAGAGGAGTGGAGAGTAGAGGAGAGGAGACGGGAGGAGAGGAGAGAAGACGAGAGGAGAGGAGTCTGCACCTTATATTCCAGGAAGCTATAGTATACCTTATCCAATATACACTGTGTCCGGAAAAAAAGGGACCCATTTTGTAAATATGAAAATAAATAGTAAATAATAATCGATTTTCACAATTCCAAGACCGTTTTTATCCTAACATATTTCTCTAACAATTGGGAAAATATAAAAGCTCCAGTCCAAATAATGACGTCATAATGACGTCATTTGCAAAAAAAATCAAATTTAAGAGATAAATGCGCAAAATCTTTAAAAATTTCAATTTTTTCTAATGCAATTTATCAATAATAAATGTACATTTGATTTTATTTTTATATCTGAATTATGCCAGACTGCAATTTGTGGTCAAAGTGTACACCTTTGGCCTCAACGTGAGCTTCAAAACGGTCACGCTAATAGCCAACAGCAGCATTGATAACCAGCATTAACAATTCGCTCACGGAGTTCATCAATGTCTCTTATCCTTGTCTTGTAGCCTACACCTTCTCCTCCATCAGTCTTCAAATCTTATTATCAGTGGGATTTAAGCGGGCGGTCGTTTAGCGGCCAAAGATTAAGAGGAATTAAATCCGAGTCTCCTTAGTCAACAGTTCAACAGATTCACGAACTCAGTGATCTGAAGCGCTATTTTATTAAAATGCGTAGGCTATTGTTCCGAATATTCCCGGATATCAGGCACCACTTTTTTATAGAGCAGACAATCCCTTTCATAAGCTGCATTTATTTTCACTCCTGGTTCTATTAAATGGATTTCCATTTTACCAAGAGCCAATATACCAACCGAAACCATGCATGAATGGCCGGCTAAATGCATATGATGCAATTGACGTCATTGTGACGTCATTATTTGGACTGGAACTTTTATATTTTCACCAATGTTAGAAAAATATGTCAGGATTAAAATGGTGTTTAAATTGTAAAAATCGATGAATATTTACTATTTATTTTCATATTTACAAAATGGGTCCCTTTTTTTCCGGACACAGTGTATATATTTATATATAATCGAAATTTGGTTGGACCGCGTGTAGTACTTCCAGGTCATTTATCATAATATTGTATTACTCCTTAACAGTCTACTCTGATACTGTGGGTTCATGGCTGCTGTGCCCTCCCTCCCTCTCTCCCTCCCTCTCTTTCCTTCCATTCATCCATTTGCTGTTCCTCGTACGCCGCGTAGCTATATCAGAATACGGAGTCGGAATATAGACATGGTGTCAGGTGCTTTGGAATCTAAGTAAATAGTCCATTTATATGTCAGGCCAAGTGTCAAACAATCGGTCATGACCTGACCCGATTCCATTAACGTCTCTCCATAGCATTTCTCAGATTAATGCAACAATCGAAAGAGACGTGTGTCTTCAATCATTCATTTAATAATTATATTGTCGATGATTTGTGGATGCTGCTGATTCGGATGAAGCTGCAGAGGCTGAGATGCCGTGCAGAATATTTCAATGCACGACATATGCCATTACATGAACTGAAAATTCTCTTCGTCAGTCGGTCTTCGGGTCTTGAGCTGTATCTTGAAGTGCCAAGTGCCAACGTATACCGTATACGGTTGCTTTATTGTTCAGGAATCTAAGAATATATATTATACGCCGTGAAGAGTTGGTCTTTGCAAGTTTGCATGCAGACATGTGCAACAAATCGCATCTTGGTGGGTTAATTTGCGAGCAAGCAATGTTTCGTGCGTTGGAGGTAGGCTAATTCAATCACGGCGTGCACCTTTAGAAAAGAATTTCCTTGATATTTTTGACCTTGTTAGCATTTGGAATTTATTGACAGAGCATCAACAACATAAAATCCCATAATAACAACAGTCAGCACATTAAAAATTTAAGTGATTGATGCAGAAGTCAAAGGATCGATCCAAAGGGACATATATGCATACAGGTGTAATAACATATTGTATACCAGCTGACCTTCAAAGGAAATAGAATTAACCTTTAAATCAATTGCACGACTAGAGGTCATATCATATTCCGAGAAGATCATGACCAGATGACTAAAAAAGTCATCAGATTTTTTGGCAGGGAAAATGGTAATTTTTCACACATTTCGACCGGATGACTAAAAAAAGACATCAGATTTTTTCTTCCAAAGATCACCGAAACATTTGCCCCCCCCCCTTTTAATTATTTCTGTATCCGCTCCTGTAGGCTATATACTGACTCCTTTCTCCAATCTTTGCCTTTCTTAAATTTATTTATTTAAAAAATGGTTTGTCAGATGAACTGACAGTTAGCATAGGCTACAGGTTGTCTTTGGTCGACGAATACAAATGACGCAACATTATTCCATTTGACAATAATTCTTATCTTCATTCTGATCTACTCCACCTCTTCCTTCTTCTCAACTTCCTCCTCTCTTCTCTATTTATGTCTCCAGAAACGATGTACATAAATTAACGACTACACAATCGATGGAGACGCGAGAAAATTCGCTTGACGATGTTTACATTCATTAACGAACGTGAGAGATTTGAGGCGTCTGATCGTTAATTGACTGGATTTATAGTATAGCTCACTCTGTCCATCATCATTATCACCCCACGCTCTCGTCATCGTCGTCGTCATCATCATCATCATCATCATCATCATCATCATCATCATCATCATCATCATCACCACCACCACCACCACCACCATCACCATCACCATCACCATCACCAATCACCATCACATCATCATCATCATCGTCGTCGTCATCGTCATCATCATCATCATGTGTGTGTATGTATCTATGTATGCATGTATGTATGACTGTATGTATGTATGCATGTATGTATGTATGTATGTATGTATGTATGTATGTATGTATGTATGTATGTATGTATGTATGTATGTATGTATGTATGTATGTATGTATGTATGTATGTATGTATGTATGTATGTATGTATGTATGTATGTATGTATGTATGTATGTATGTATGTATGTATGTATGTATGTATGTATGTATGTATGTATGTATGTATGTATGTATGTATGTATGTATGTATGTATGCATGTATGTTTGTATACAACTATGCATGTTTGTTTGTACATGTACGTGTGTGCGCATGTATGCACGTATTATGTAAGTGTGCATGTACGCATATAAGATTAGATCGCATTATCCAATACATTGTCGCTCCTCAGTTGGTATTATAGTTTTGCCGACGGGTCAGTTGCTGCTGCTGCTGCTGCTGCTGCTGCTGCTGCTGTTGTTGTTGTGATGACCGGCGGCTGTTGTTCTGGATCGGTCATTTCATTGTCCATCATTTCCATTGGTCATCTGGTCAATGTATGTCGCCTGCTTTATCGAATTGTCCGACGATTTGGTCAGCCGAATCCAGGCGGGCGCCGTCACTATCTGTCAGTGGCAGCGGTCAATCTGCCACCGGAGGTCGCCACGGGGCGTCATTCCATCCTATCAGTCCAATTGTCCGGCCGGTCACTTCTTGACCAGATCGCCATACTACAGTAGTCTATATAAATGTATTTATTGGCTGACCACCACCAGCGCTTTATAAGTGGTCTCAACTCGATTAGGCGGTAAATTATGGCACGCTGTCCGGCTCACCGTGGCCGGGCGCTGACGGCCGTTGACCCGTTGCTAAGTAGGATCTAAATGCATTGGGGCAGAGTGGGGCAGACAGAGGGGGTCTGGTGTCCGTCAGGCGAATATCGATGACGCGGGTGGAGGAGGAGGGAGAAGAGGAAGAGAAGAAGGATCGTAAGGAAGATGGGGAATAGGAGGGAAAAGAGGAGGAATAGAAAGATGAATAGGTGGATGAGGATGGCTATATAGGAAGCTGACGAAGGTGCTGGAGGAGAAGGAAGAGGAGAAGTAGCGGAGGAGAAAGAGGAGAAGGAGGAATAAGAAGAATAAGAGAATATCTATATAAAGTTGGACATAAGGAAGAGGAGGAAGAAGCATAGAATTAAGACAGGAGAAGTGGAGGAGGAAGAGAAAAAGGAGGAGGAGGGTTCAGGCAGAAGGACGAA
>OX243819.1:8372059-8419559 GCA_945859605.1 Lumbricus rubellus
TTTCCGGAAAAATTTCCATTTTTATCCGCCAAAATTTCTGACGACTTTTTTTAGTCATCCGGTCGAACATCTGGGTCTCGACGGGTCATAGCCTAGGCCTATGCCTATTTCACTCTTCGTTAAGGGTATGGCGGCCTAAACGCCTTTTGCGTGGGCCTAGGCGGAAACCGGGGCGGAGACTGGGGAGGGGGGGGGGATGAACGAGTGTGGCCGAAGGAAAGACCCGAGATATTTTTTAGTCATCTGGCCAAAAATTCAAGAAAATTTTCTATTTCGCCGCCAAAGTCTTAAAAAGTCTATTTTAACCGGCAAAATTTTTTGGCCTTTTTTAGTCTTCACGGGGGGGGGGACCAATCCATGGGTCATCTCCCCAACACTTTTATTGGGGGCCGTCCCCTCTGCCCCCTAGGTTTCCGCCCATGTGCGTGGGACTTACATTTCCATAAGCAGGGCCGCATTTTATAAGGTTAGTGCGGGTTCAGTCACGTGTTTAAAATTCACAGTACCCGGTAATTCAGTAGATGGCGCAGTAGCACGGTGTTCGGACAATTCGAAGCCGGGCAATTCGGAGCTGAACAATTCGAATCTTCAGCAAAATGTAAATGGAGGCCTACTCGGATTTTATATAGGCCTAGCGGTCGTGTATGGCCTGTTCATTTTTCATTTGATCAGATGGTAGGTCTACTCAAACAGACAAAGACACACAAATACACACGACAAATCCATTGCGAAATGATAGGATAATCAGGGTCTTCTAAGATAGTTGGATCGTGTGGGCCTATAATACATTTAGCGGTTAGACCTAATTCTTAGCATTGCATTGAACTCTGACTATGCAGAACAATAATAGGCCTAATTAGCAGTTTACTGTTCCTAACAGATGCATTATTCTGAGTTGTGCACAATGACGTAACTTTGACCAAGCATGTTTTCTCTTCAATTAATTCTCCGCGCTGCCTGCGCATGCGTTCGACCACTCTCAATGACTTCCGGTTAGCTCTAGGCGACGATAAACTATCTCCAAGTCTACGTTTGCGGGCTTTGAGAAAATAATAGAATTAATTTATATTAATGTTTTTGGTAAAGAAAGTTATGTTTTAAAAGAAATATGTGTTTTAAGTTTTATACTAGTTTTTAAATTGACTTTATAGTGCTTGAACGATAAGGTTTTAGTCTGGAATACTTTGTTGTATTTATGTTGTGTTATAACAGTTGTGCTTTAACGCAATTTATTGTCTTTTTTACTTCGGCTCTTGTAATGTAAATAACATAAAACAGTATAATCAAGTGTGTATCATCTATACGATTAGGCACCGGTAAATGGACTTTATTTGCAATGTGCATATGTCATTGATTTGCCTAATGGCATACCTCTTTATCAGTTTTTTCTCCTTGCTTACATGTCGTTTTATTTGTTTTTTGTTTGACTCGGTGATGCAGATTTAAAGGGCAATGAAAGATTGGAGATGGCATGATGGTTGAACAGGTTTTCTTTGTCAAGGCTTGCTTTTTTGAAAAAGACATGAGAAGATAAATGAAAAGATAATTTTACGAGGCAATGAGGCAGTGGAAGTAATGAATAACCAGTTGGCAGTGAAAGTTTTTTTAATAATTGTATTGATTAATATAGACATTGTCAGTAAGTTGTGACTCGGGGGGAAAGTTTCAGATTTAAATGAGTAGTGAATCTTTTGCTTTTTCTCCTGCAGAGTTTATGTATCTGTGATGCCACTACCTAAGAAATTGCCACTTTCGTCCAATCAGTCAAAGTCTGATGCGCCAGTAAAGCCAAAGGAAGTTTTGGCCAACCGCTTTCGAGTGGAAAAGACTCTTGGTAAAGGAAACTGTGGCACAGCTTTGCTGGTGTTTGACCTCAAATCAAAAGATGAACGGGATAGGCAGTGAGCATCATTTCTTCTTTTGTATCTTTGGATTTGTTGATTACAGCTGTTATTCTATCAATCTTTGGCTATGAAACTGCATGTTGTGGCTTTTGCTGTTTCATTCATTCATGAAGCATGCCCTCCTATGGCGTTGTATGGATGTCAACAATTCTTCTCCACTGGTTACAGTTCTCTGCCAAGCCGATGGCCTCAGAGACGTCAAGGTGCCGTAGATTTTGATCTGTTAATCTTCTGGGATTCCAGAGGGTGTTGTCATCAGAGAAGAGTGTATTTCAGTGACTTGACCAAATTGTTTTTTCTTAATTGAAACATTTGTAAGAGGTCCAATCTATTGATATGGCAAATTTATGCACTAGAGTGCAGAGACTGGTTTACTGAGAAGGGCTTTATTTTGTTAACAAATATTGTCAATTTGTTATTTTCAGGAAGGTAGCGAAGAAAATCTTTGTTGGTAATCTTCTTGCTGATGAGACGGTGGATGCGGCTGCTGAGGCAAATCTTCTGAGGAGCCTCGATCATCCGAACATCGTCAAATTCTATGACAGCTTCGTGGAGGGAGAATTCTTCTGCATCTTGACAGAGTACTGTGATGTGAGTAATAGCGTCAGTTTGACTACTTTATCTGATCTATTCTAACTTTCTGCTATGAATACAGATCACACAACAATTCTTTTTTCTTTTCAAAGTGCACCAATTCTTTAATACTTTAAAAATTACGCTGCAACATCAAATCAATCATGCCAATATTTATTAAAACTCCTAAGAACTCCTAGTGTCTTTAAATTGAGAATAAAACCATCTCACCTGCTCTCTGCATCGTATTTTTTCTGTGCCAGTGGCCAAATTTCCTCTGCAGTCGTGCATTTATCTCTATCTCTCTCTCTCGGTTCCTGTCTCTGCCTCTCTCTTCGTCTCTCTCTGTCAAATCCCAAGTATGATTTGCCAATCCAGCGGGCTTAACGGGACTTGTCACTTGAAGCATAATATTATAGATTAAGCATCTTGTTGCAATGCTGTTTTGAGAAACCGTATCAGGGACAACGTTATGGTGTCTGGTGTCGTGCTTTCATAATATGGTCGTTATATGAAATCTGGATTTGGTATCTATGGCTGTTTTAAATCAGAATGCAAGTTGTACTGAAGGATGGTCTGGTATAATAAAATCAACTCGACTGATGATGTGATTTACAGGGAGGTGACTTGGACACAAGGATCGCAGAGTATAAGAAATCAAAGCTAGTGTTTCCTGAGACTCAGATCGTCGAATGGATCATCGAACTTCTACTCGCTCTTCAGTACATGCACAGCCGGTAAAATAACTAATATTGCTTCTCTTTGTTTGCTATTGTTACTGTTTTATCTTTGTATTGTTATCAGGAAAGCTTTTGTCTGTGGCAACACAGGGATCAATAAGTGTTGTAAGTATGAAGTTGATTGGGCGGTGTGATTAAGAGAAGAGAGAACTTTGAAACAGGTATGCATGGTTTGTTGTCAGATGCATTGCCGAAAAACTCGTAAGAGTTGGTCATGTCTGGGTTGCGATTTCTGTACTTTACACTACTTTACTCGGAACACTGCTCCACAATCACTGGAATATAATTTTTATGCTGATGATACTCAACTGTATATTTGCTTTACTGATTATATTGATTTTAATGTTTGTAGAAAAATTCTTCATCGGGATCTGAAGACCAGGTTGGCCGAGTTTTGTTTTGTTGTTATGTGAAAAGTGATTTATGTGCCCTAGCCTTTTTTATCGTGGATAAGAAGTAAACAATAGACTGCTCTGATATCCTAGATTATGGGATCGTTGCTTGTCTTAACCCTTTAATGCTGTAATAGATTACTTTTTCATGCAGTTTACTACAGGCTTGTTGTTAAAGTGTTAAGTGTATAAAGCACGTAATTGCTTTCACTTTACGATTTTGTAGGCTATCGTTTTTACTCAAATCAAATCAAATTTATTGTTCCAAACACTGTACAACATCTGACAGTAAAAAAATTTTTTAGAAATGGTTCACCATGTTGTACAGCAGAATACAAATTTCAGAAATGAAGGCATGCAAGCCAATTATTCATCAATAAGATCACAGCAGATTATCTCGGACTGAATGATTGGGGAACAACAAACCCACTGATGGAAGAAATTTAAATGTCTTTTACAGAACTTGTACCTTAATTAAAACTCCTTTATATTTAAGCTAATGTGGCATTTTTATTTTATAGGAACATATTTCTCCGGAATGAGCTCGTGAAGATTGGAGATTTCGGAATATCTAGAATTTTAAAAGGTAGTGCTGATATGGCTTCAACTTTTGTCGGTACGCCTTACTACATGAGTCCGGAAGTATTAAAACATGAAGGGTACAATTCCAAGTCAGACATATGGTGAGTGCTTCAATAGGTTGTATTTGTTTTTTTGATAAATTATATAGAAACATGAATTAGTTAACTATAAGTAGTCATAACATCATATGTTTATTCTTCACCTACATTTAAAAAAATCATTTTGCCTGTTGTTTTGTGGAAAACAACAGGCAACATATCAAGTGCACGTCGTGCAGCTGTGACACATCATTGAAAGATGTTCTTTTGAGTGACTTGTTACCTAGCAGATATAAAAAGCTGCATCTTAAGATATGCTGAAAATGTTTCTTGTTTCAATTAAGTTCAAATTTCAAGTGGAAAATGTTTTGTGAAGATGGTCAAAAACACAGGAGATGGCATATTATGATTGTTTATTAACAACTTTATGTTGTGCACGTGTGTATTTGTGTAGTGCGATTTTTTTACTGATTGCGAAGTGCAAACCCAAATCAAGCTGCAATGAAGTCAACATGCAGAAGGTCATTTTGCCACTAGAGACACATCCTATGGCAGATGAGCAATTTGATAAATTAAGTCCAATAATTAGAAAATGAAATGACAGGCAGACAGAAGTCGTTTACAGTCTGTGTTGTTGGTCAGTAGGTTATGCAAGGGTGGGAATGCACCAAATATGTTTGTTTTTTAAATTTAATTTCTGCAGGGTATAATTATGCTTTTACGGTTTGTATGCATGTGCGAGTTATGTGCATGGAGAAATCTAATGTGGGATTATCCATTCATTCATTTATAAATTTCTAGAGTGCCTCTTCAAGGGACTACTCAGAGGTGCTCCCAGTTATGAGTTGAATAAAAAGCGCTTCAGTGAGAGTCCCAGGAAACTGATGCAGCTACTGTGGAGGGGGGGGGGGCATTCCAGACCATTGTAATTACTACTACGGTTACATGGCTAATGAATATATGATTGTATGTTCTGTTAGTGGCTGTTGATTGGTTGTAGGTCGATTGGTTGTATCCTGTACGACCTGGCGGCCTTGGAGCATCCATTCCAGGGTCGGACGTTGATGGGTGTCATGTATAAAATAACGGAAGAAGATCCGCCTGCGTGGCCTACGTCCTATTCAGCGGATCTCAAGGATCTCTTCCTTCAGTAGGCTGACCTCAGTTTCACTGCACGTCAATATTTTGTTTCTTGAGGTTTTTGGCTGTAAGATAAATAGGTTTCGTTTTCTGTGGGAATAGTTGCGGCTGATGTTATTGATGATGCTTCTGTATGTTAAAAAATGTTTTGTGTCACTCTAATGCTCTACCTTAATGGGTTGATCTTTTGGGTATTTACCTTGATCTATTTTTATCTTTGTCACGAACTACATATATACAGCTTTGGGCTTTTGCTGTTGTTTGTCCCTCAATATGGAATGACCTTCCTTAGAGCTGGAATTCGTAGCAGAATTCTGGTGGGGAAATTCGCCTGCATCGTTTCGCTGATCAAGGTCCTGTCATACTGAGTGCTTCTGAATAGCTCTGCTGTGAGAAGCACTTTACAAATGTTATATTGGATTAGATTATATTAGTTTTCATTATATTACCTGATAAGAAGAACCTAAGAAACCGAGGTTTGGAGCACCATTGTTTATGCCTTGCAAACTTGACATTTGGCATGATTGAAGTTACTGAATAACATAGTTAATTGATGTTGCTGTTTGACAATGGTCTTATTCGGCTACAATGTTTTCATTGTTTTGATGTTTCAATTTATAACACTTCCTTTTCCGGATGTTGTTTAAGCAGCTCATCAACTGGAGTATTGCAATGGTCTTATTGTTGGTAATGGTTTCGTAGTACATAAGTAAGCTGCCCTGCATGTAAACTGTTTCCAGTGTTTATAATTTATTGATTTGGGGAATCTCTTTCTGATCTGTTGATTCTTCTATCCAATGCAAGATGCCAGTTTCAGTCTATGTACTGGTGAAATGGACCACTTACTGCGCTGTGTCTTGTAGTATGTTAGAGAAAAACCCAAAGACAAGACTTTCTGCCAGTGAAGCGTTAAAGCTGCCTTTTGTTACAAAGCATATCGAAGTAAGTTCATTCGTTACAGCTGCTGATCTTGCCTCTGCTGATCTTTTTTCGTTAAATACTTTACACGTCATTAACTCCAAGACCTGAGAGACATCGGTAAAGTAAATGTTTATTTACTTGTTTCCGTATAGTGACCATATCTGACTTTGATCCTGCTCATTTTTCAATGAATGTGTCGGGTGGGAGTTTTCACAGTCACTACTTATCTGATCTCAATGAGTGCCATGCTATTTAAGAGCGCTGTTGACAAGCTCAGCTAACTTCTATTACAACATCATTGCCATAGATCCTGAAAACCTGGAGAGTCACGGAATTAGACTTTCGTATTGATTTATAGTCTAACTCAGAAATGATCAAACAAATAGATCTGCTAGTTTCAGCAGGAGAAGTATAACTAACTAAAGTTTAGTTTCTGATAGGTTTATCAATCTGCTGTAGTAAAATGAGCATTAGAAGTAAAATAAATATTATTTTATGTCAATGATAAGTTGATAACATCATTTTATAATTATTGTAGAGAGTGACCTTAGAGCTGTTATAAATTTTTTTATCGTGCTGTTTGAATTGCTTATGAAAATCACTACCTTCACTATGATCATATTTGAACAGTGAACACCTCTAAGTGGAGATGTGGGGGAGCACTAAATGAATTTTCGATTGATTGATTGTTTTGATTGCAGTGGTGATTGACGACCTCTGAGTATGTATCCTGAAGAGGTGCTATATAAATTCTCACAATGAATGATGACTTGTGTGCATTGAGATAATGTCGCTTAGAGCTTATTGGAGTTGTTGAGGTGAATTATTTTGTTGGTTATGTTTTGAAATTGGTTGTTTCTGTGTGTTGCATGACATTTTAGTTCCTGAGGAACACGATAGTCGTCAAACACAGATCAAAAGATGAGAAAGAGATTGTTAGCCATGAAACTGAAGCAATAGCCAGTGCCTTGTAAGAATAACTAACAACATTCATTCATTTGATTTTATTAAGTTCTCGATTCTTATGTTAAAGAGTAAGTTCTTGTTTGGGATTTTCATTAACACTGATTTTATAGTTATTTGGTTAGTTAAACGGTGTACTGTGTTTCTGATTTTCGGTATTTGCTGAGACCTTGTCAGTCTTTCAGTTAAAAATATTTTCACAAATGACTTGTTGAATCTTGATATTTGTCAGCTGAAGTTATGTGATATTAGTCAAATGTTAGCTCAAAATGGTCTAGAATATTTTCAAGTGGCTGGGCAATCTGCATTTTATGATCTAGCTACTTTGGGTGTTGGCATAATTTTGAGATTACATTCACCTTGGGAGATAAATTTATTTGCAATAAAGTATGTTACATATTATAGCAAATTCACAGGTGTCGTTACATTATTCAGTTTCATTAAGTGTGCTCATTTTACGAGTTGAAGCCATCCCTGAGATGGTGGTTTCTTCATATGAGCCATGGACAAGTCCTATATTCACAGTTTCTCAGCGCCATTGATTTGTGCTTTGTTAGAAGAGCTTTATAAATGCATGATTATATAAATCTAATCTAATTTAATAAAACATTTGTAAATCCAATCATTAGGGGATTCACTCCTGGCATTGCATGGGCTTAGCCAGGGTGAAGCAAGTGGAGTTCTTCTGTTGCTCTTTATATACTTGAACGTCGACTGTGACATATGACCAGAATTTTGCAAATTGATGTTCTGTTAAGGTTGATTGTTAACAACAAAATGATCGAAATTTCAAAGCATATGCTGAGAAAGCTAAACACTGTTTTGAAATCTTGAGTATATAACATATATACACTGGTGACAATAGTTAAGAAATGGATTTCACAGGCTGTCTGGTTGATTGTTTCTTTCAGCAACCACAGCGCAAAGCTGTCTGAGTTGCAGAAGGAATCCGAACACAAGAAATTCCGCAATCTTCCACCAAGAGACAGATTTCGAATTGAGAAGCAGAAGAAAGTTGATGAGGATCTTCAGCGGATGAAGTAAGTAAGATCTCTTGTGAAAACGTCTCTCTTGTCGTAAAACGTGAACAAATATAAATGTGGGGTGTAGTGGTGGGTTAGGTACTGTGGAGTCGGATGGTTCCAGGTTCGAATCCACCTCAAATCGCCGTGTATGGACTTTGAGCAAGTCCTTCACTCAGAATTGCTCGTGCGCTTCGGCATGAAACTTTGATGCAGTGTCCATGCTGTAGTCTGGAGTGCCTCTGAGTAGAAAGCTTGAAAGGGCGTTATAGCAAATGCGAGAAATAAATAAATGAATATCTATGTCATTTGTCAAGTCTGTTCTCAGGTATTTAACGTCATCAGTTGATCATGTTGTGTTCAAGAACAAATGACTTGTACTTTTTTAAATTTGAACTTTGATGATATCGAATAAGTGTTGAAGAGCACAACTTTGAGCTAAGAATTTCTGTGGTGCCACTGTTTTGATTTCAAGGCAGTGCATTGATGATGAAAATGACAAGAAAAGGAGAATAATAGTATTAAATAATATATCCAGTAAGTAATGGTAATAATATGCCCGAACCACTGTTTCCCCATAGCCATGGAAGCCATGAGCCCATCAACAGTTATGTTTATAGATACATAATAAACATTTCGTTGCTTGAACATTAAACCAACTGTCAAACACTTTAGATAGTAATAATAATAATAATAATAAAAATAGTAATAAGAATATTAACTTACCTGGTAGAGTTGCATTCAGAGGCATCTTTCCTACAAACCCCAAAGACGAGGCCGACTCTCCAGACAAATTTCCTGCTCCACTTAGCAATTTTGTTATTTCTTGTTATATGCACAAACATACGTCATTTGTCATTTGTTTGTTGTTGTTTTTTTAGAGCCTTAACCCTTCAACAAGCGAAGGAGAACCGAGCGAATTATGAGGCAACTCGACAAGCACAGAACCCATACAAGTCAACAGTCAGTCTATCCTGTATTTTTTTATCTAAAATACACACAGTCTGATCTTATCGAAGTTTTAGACTTTTCTAATCTGGTTAAATCTGTTGTGTCTCTGATTCAAATGCGATTGGTGGTAAGGTAATTTCTTATTTACTATTCACTATATATTGATGGTCTGATCTAGTCTGGTTTGCTATTACCTGTCTTCTTGTCTGGCGTTGTCACTGTGTCTTAGTTGGTCAAATAACTTGTGATGTTGCTTCAAAGTGAGGATGTAAAATCTAATAGTCTGAGAATTTGTATTGTATTGTATTTAAACATTTATAAAGCGCCTCTAGTAGGGTGAACCGTTCAGAGGCGCTCCCAGTGCGCAAGGCCCAGCGAGAAGAAACAGGTTTTGAGAAGAGACAAAGCAGAGGAGAGACTACCAGAAAGAAGTGTAGAGCGAACAGAAGGAGAGAGGGCATTTCAAAGAGAAGGACCAATTGAGACAAATGATCGAGACTGAGCCATAACAGTTCTAGACCGAGGAACCAAGAGGTCAAATCTGTTGGATGAACGAAGTGGACGGTGGGAGGAAGCTGAGTGAGGACGAAGTAAAACATTAGTGAGATATTTTGGGGCAAGACCCCGTTGAGAATTGTCTGTGCTGTGTATAATGGATGAAATGCTTAGTTCAGTCCAGGTGATATAATAGGAAGCCAGTTGCAGGAGAAAATGGTCTTCAAAAAGAGAAGGCGACATAATGATTATGGAATTTTGTGTTTGAGTGAAAGCATGGATTAATTAAATAATAGGTCTGTGAACATCAAACCAGATTGTGGGGCGCGGTGGTCTAGTGGTGGCGTCGTTGCCTTGGAGCCGGAAGGTCCGAGGTTCGAATCCACCTCCCCGCGTAAGGACCTTGGGCAAGTCCTTCACTCACAATTGCTCAGCGCTTCGGCGTGAAACTCCGATGCTGTGTCCGCTCTGCATCGGGAGCGCCTCTGAGTAGAAAGCTTGAAGGGGCGCTATAACAAGTGCGCATACAAACAAACAAACAGATTGATACTTCTTATGGATATACGCAATTCTTCGTTCAATCCCCAATAAACTCTCTGCTGCTGATGATGATGATGCCAAGGGTATCTGAGCTGTATTGTTTAAGTCCCAGGCATGGTGACCATTGAAGGATAGACTCTGATTTATGCTGTCTGTCAGGTGTCTAGGTTTCTGATTAAACCTTATCCTACAGTGGCCAGTGGTCACTATGCATCCACCTTGAGTTAGTCTCTAACATACATCCACTACATGGAACAATTGAAAGCTGCCGGGATTTGAAAATTACTGACTTAAACTACTATCACAATGCAATAATTGGGCGCGTTGGCTGCCAACTGAATGCAAAAATTTGTCAAACAACAAATCAATAAATTAATCATCGTATGCAGTTTGCAAAGTTGGCAGAGAGCTTGAGAGTTGAGCTTGGAGGTTTTGAGAGTTCGTGCTGTTTATAAGGGGATTTCATGTATAAAATATGTTTAAGAAAATATGTATTATCTGCTTTTTCTGATGACGATTTTCAGATTCCACTTGGAGAATTGCCGTCTGCTCAGAAGAATCGTGAATTTGGAGCGGCAGTTGGATTTGACGACAGACGACCCCGCACTGTTCCAGGTTATTTTGCACAGAACCTAATAGTTTTTCATTTCTTCTGTGCAAGCTTGTCACACTGATGATCTTTTGGACTGTGTGCTATTTTTTAATATTAATATCCACTCAGAAACTTCGTGTACAACCAAGTAGATCTCAGTTTACGGACTAAAACGTTTTCTGCTGCTAGTGTGGTTTGGGATGTTTCATCTTTTTTTGATTTAACCCAAAATCTAACCAGAATACTGGTTGCAGTAGAGATATATGATCGAGTAACATTTCTCCACAGCTTTCTGGCCTTTTGGAATCTTTATAGCTTGCTGCTCAAACTGTAAAAGTGGATATTGAGAAGTATTAACTCCAGGAGAATATACTCCTTTTAATAAATAAAATATAATAAATAAATATATCCTCAGTCCTACACTATTTACGGTAGTAAACAAACAAATTCTGTTTACCTGGGACGATGTACGGCCCACTGAAAATGCATTGCTGTTCAGTTTGTTTCCACAGTTTACTTAGCCCTGCTTTAGATAATGTGCTGCAGTTATTACTTCCGAAGTTAGAGCCTCACTCTGTAACCATGGATCTTGGTCTAATTTTAACATTTTAGTGTGATGGTTTCATAGGTTGCAAATTTCGCAACATTTGTTTTACGTCTTTTCTGTAACAAATTGAGATAGTATATAATTGTTTTCATGCGTAAACCCTTGTCAGGTCCGGGTTATCAAGAAAAAAAGTCAAGGTTTATGTCTTTCGACCTGGAAAAGTATGAGGATGAGGAGGAAGAAGAAGAGGATGAGGAGGAGGTAGAAGAGCGAAACCAGAGGATTGCTAATAATAAGCCACTCTTCCGACGAAGTTCTGCCGACGATGATCGACCGATAACACCGCTGAAAGATCGAACCGTTTACAGCTTGAAACATAATTCACTTGATTTTCCTGATGGTCAGTTCCACTCAAGTCAACTATATTCAGTTATTCATTCTATGAACTTGTATAGCTCTACTTCAAAACACCTACTCAGGAGCACTCCCAGCTGCAGCAGAAGAAAAAAGACGAAAGATATTTATGAACCAGAATTTGCTCAGAATTTGACAGACATTCGGTCTTTGCTCTGAGAGGAAGTCACTCCAGATGGATGGCCCTACAACCGAGAAAGTTCAGTGTTGCCTGGCAGCTGAGCAAACCCATGGAACTAGAAGTTTCTCCTTCATAGCAGAGCAATGAGCGCAACGCACTTCAACTTCAGAGATTCGGTGACAGAGATCACGTGCATGTCTAGTTTTAATTTTCGTAACGCTGTTCACTAAACATGGGAGCAGCTTTAAAATAATATGACTAATGATCGGAAACAATGAACAGCATTTATTTGGCCCCAAAACAGAAACTGATAGTGATGAAGTCGAACAACTGTCGCTGTGCTAAGCTTTATCGATTTTGTGGTTTGCTTGATAGGAATGCATTGTTCTTTTGTGATTAAACTTACTTGCTTACCTTCTATTTTATTTCATCTGTGTTTGCTACGCTTTCCAGTTTCATCAGAAAGCTTTTGTCACCAGTTTTTTTGTCATTATTGCTATTTTGTAATTATTAAATTTATGACTACCGGTATTATTTTCCCAAAATTATAAATCCGGAGTGTGAAGTGAACAATGTTGTTGGATGACTAGTTTTCAACGAATGTCTGTCTCAACTTTCCTTGTATCATTCTTATTATTATTATTTTTTTTTTTTTTTTTTTTTTTTTTTTTTTTTTTTGCCCTGAGGTACTTCATTCCCCCAGGGACTTATGGACTATTATTAACTGAAGAATGTATGTCTGGTGGGTCAGGCCTCGTCTTCAGGGTGTGAGGCAAAAGTGCCTTTGAAAGCGACCAGGTTGTAGCGTTGGATGCAAATGGACAGACGTTGAAAAAGAAAAGAAGCTTCACGTCTGTCACCACTGATTGAAGAGATGCGGCTGCCAATTTCATTAATGAAGTCTGAGGCCGACGGGTTGAGCGGACCCAATGTCTCTATGGCCACCGGCTGAAAGATGTAGGAAGTGGGCAGGCC
Organism: Lumbricus rubellus; assembly: GCA_945859605.1. Taxonomy (NCBI): domain Eukaryota; kingdom Metazoa; phylum Annelida; class Clitellata; order Crassiclitellata; family Lumbricidae; genus Lumbricus; species Lumbricus rubellus. The sequence continues at coordinate 8,384,970 of OX243819.1, forward strand.
TCCGTATTTTTGTTCTTTGCGGATGGCCGCCTGCACTGATGCAGGCCCGACCAAACCGTTCGGGTGGGCTATGTACGAGGCGGCACACGTATGAACGATGGTGGCATCCCACGCCAAGTATTTCCCCCCTGACCAGGGTATGAGGGTTGCCCCGTCCGGCCTTATTATTATTATTATTATTATTATTATTATTATTATTTGTAATCAGTTGCTTCTATTGTGCCGGTATTTATCAACGAATAACACAACAAAACCATGTCGTAAATAAGTTAAGTCCAGAAGATCTGTCCACTAAGATTAGAGCTGTACTGAATATTCAATTCTTCTCAATTCACTTCGAACCCAAGTTATACTCCAATTAGTGTATTTGTATTTTTCCGAATGGTTTTTAAATGAATGCAAATAGTAGAAGGGTTAGCCCATGAATTGATAGATAAAGTGAATATTTTTATGCTTAGTTTCCTGTGTGATCTAAGTTTTATAGTTTCCAGTTTATGCTGTGAGGTAAAAAAATTAAAACTTTTTCTTCTTTCATTAACCTCAGCATTTATGGCGTATTAAGTGTTAAGCAGGTGGCTTTGGTTGAAATGAATAGTAGGACGTGTTGGCGTCTTGCATGGCTGCCAAATTAGTTACATTTACCTTCTGTAAATCCATTCATACTATTGATTGTAAACATACAATGTTAGTTTTAAATTAAACAGATTATTATCTTGCACTTTGAATTTGAGTAATTGTATTGTACTATCTGTCATAGCAGGTTGCCTCAACTCACGTTTCACTGCTATTTGATTGTCATTGCATTACAGGTATTCCTGAAGATAGAGAGGATGCGGAAAGATATTACGAACAGTTTGTCGATGACTTTGACGAAGAAGACGATGACAACGATGATGAGCGTGCAATGGTCAACAACCTACAGACTGTGCTCGATACAAACGATCAAACGCGTACGTTATATTTTCAGACTTCATAGACTTTCTCACATAGACAATTAGACTTACTTAGTTGAAAGTAAGTAAGTAAGCATGTACTGTATTGAACCGCCTGCAAATGCACTGCGGTACATCGAATGAAAGCAGTATAAGCATGTACAATCATGACAATAATCATAATGTGCAATTAAATAATCATAATATGCAATTAAATAATCATAATATGCAATTAAATAATCATGATTATGCAATTACAAAACATTACAGAGATCTTTGGAGCTGTGTGAGAGAGACAGAAAAGAAAAGAGTAACAAAGTCATTTGATGATGAATAGGGCAAGGCATTAGTATTGCACATTTAGTACGTAGCTACAGAACAGCCCTAATTTGTTGAAGATTTAACAAAAACAGTGACAACTCACATCCAGAAAGAGCAACGACTACTCGTATGTTTGTTGGGTTTTCCATTTTATGAAAATGAATTGAATCTCAAGAAACGTAATTTTTCTGCATGATTTTGCGCAAATTTTTTGGTTTGAATACTTTTTGTGTCGAAGCTCAACTCCGTAAGCCAGACAATAAATTGAAAGTGAGGTAAAGACGTTTGATTTGTAGATGAACAACAAGAAGACCATTGAAAAAAATTGTATGTGTGTGTGTGCATGTGTGTGTGTGTGGCGTGTGTGTGCATGTGTGTGTGTCGTGCTTTTGCTGAGAGAGTTTTGTGTGACTTGTGTTATTCCAGTTACGGATCATACTCTGGTGAGTGATGACAGGGAAGCAGGTCCATATGGTCCGGCTGCTAAAGAGGCAAAGATTCGAAGGATGAGATCATATCCTTTTGCAGAAACACTGTAACACCTTTCAGTTGACATCATTTATACACAGCAATTTTCTATACACTGTACCCCAATGTATGTATGTATGTGCACTTGTCATAGCGCGCCTTCAAGGTTGCTACTCAGAAGTGCTCCCGACTACAGCGCAGACACTGAATCAGAGTTTCACGCCGAAGTGCTGAGCAATTGGGAGTGAAGGACTTGCCCAAGGTCCCTATGTGGCGGCTTGAGGTGGATTCGAACCTGTAACCCTCTGGCTGCAAGGCAACGAACATAACCACTACACCACCATGCCCCACAATGTGTGACGTATGAAGGTGTGAGCATGTTAATTTCCATGCATCTTTGTCTGTCTGTTTCTTTTTCTTCCTGTGTCTCTCGCTCTCTGTCTGACTGTGTCTGTTTCTGAAAGGGGGAGGGGGTGAGAAGACTAGGTGAGATATGGAGCTGAGGAGAAAGTCAGTCAGCAGAAGACCATTATTGATCATTGATTATGAAAGTTTTACGTAAAGCAGAAAGCCAATCAAAGCAATGGCATGGGGGCTTGTACAGATAGCTGCCACCCAGAATCATAAAAAATCCAAACATCTGCTATTTTTTGTACATTCTTTCGATATATAGATCTCGTATTTTGGCTTCAAAGTCGTATAAGAATAAAATGTGATTGCAGTGTTTTGGTCACAGATCAATTTCACTTTGACAGCTGCAAAATTGCTTTTCCTTAACTGTTTCTTCTTCACTCTGTTGACTGAGAAACTTGGTCAAGATAAATTCAACGAGGTTTATGCGTTTGCAAAGAAAATGCTTCACCAGAGTAAGCCAGGAAAGATGGAATCATTGGGACGTGAACTACAGGCAAAACTGAAACAGATTGATGGTGGAATGAACATCGGCTCTCTCGTGGAAGAACTTGTATTTTACGAGTGCACCTAGGCAACTAAATGATAAAAGGTTTGACTGGACTTGATATACCGTATATCTACTATATCTGTATCGTCTGTATCTTGTTCATGTGAATTGGATACAGAGTGTAGATGCGTCTTATTCGTTGAACTGATGGCTTGGCTGTAGATTTGTTGAGTGGTTTTTTCCTTATGTGATCAACGCAACAGAACGAAAGCTTTAATGAACGGATCATTTTTCAGTCGTGTTATCAAAATCCAATTTGTTTGTTATGTTGTAACAGCAGGATTGCTAAGCGTATGTTAATTTTTGATGCTCCTTTTTCTGAGCATTGCTGTTGAAACATTCCTGTGATTGAATTGTTGCCTCCGATTTCACATAATATATCTCATTCAGAAGAAGTGACTAAAGATTAAGCTTGTTACATTAGCATCCATCCATCAATGCACGATACTATTGTGTCTTAAGTTGATCCTTATAGCAGTGGCATAATCAAGTGAACCAAGTCACAGAACTTGAAAACTTGGTTTAGTTTTCAAGTTCTACGATCATTTGCAGCAAAACTGCTAATTTAAAATATAAAATTCCGTTTGCGTAATGCTTAAATTAATTGTTGTTGGGTGTTGTTAGTCATTAGAGAAGCCAGCTGTGTGAGATTAGCCTGTCTCGTGTTGTTTATCTGTATGAAAGGCTCTCAAAAGTATTATGCAAATATCCTTATGCATATCCAGATACTCTTGTATACGTTTAAATTGCAAAAAAGTGTAAAATATTTTTTTCTTTAAAAAATGCAGAATTATAGTTCCAGAAGAGGGTTCTGGCTTAAGTTTGCTAATGCTTTGATAAACAGCAATTTAAAAGGATCTTAGAAATGTTATCAGGAAAATACGTAACCAATTTTTACATGACATTTCATTTTATATGTTATGTACTATGTACCGTATGTGCACTTGTTATAGTGCCCCTTCAAGATTACTACTCAGAAGCGCTCCTGACTGCAGCCTAATTTGTGTCTGCTAATGAGGTTGATGCGAGAAAGCTCATTCTTTGAGCTGACATAGGGCCTACCGGTACACTTTTTCTAGGCAATCATGCCTCTGTTCGAATCTATTAAAATGCTATATGTTGATGGAGTTTAGATGACAGGTCTTTCAAAGATGCAAACTTTCATTTGGTTTGCTAATGAATTAAAACATTTGGTTAGCGTTATGTATTTTATATCTACTATTTATCAATGATGGCAAGAGATTGATTGCATATATTATCTTTAGCAACATTGCAGCACAGTCAATGACAGCTTCTAAATGAAACTGCAAAGTTGACCTAAATTCAGCTATTCCCTGTTATTATAATAAAATAGAGAGTCAGGCTAATTTTATACTCTTAAATATTTATAAACGTGATGCTTTGTTTTTTATATTTCTTTTGAAGAAAAGTTGTTTTAATAAAAAATCTTAAATGTGCTATAATGTGGTATTTTTATATATTTTTATGCAAGTTTTTTTTATCAAAATTCTCAATGGTGCAGAATTTTCCATAAATAATGAAGATGATGAGGTTTCTATCCGAAGACAGGTCCATTTTCTTTCATGCTGCTGGGGATGAGATGAGTGAGGTAGTTTCCCGTTCCCTTCCTCACAGACAATTGTGGGATTAAATGAAGGACTGGTATAATAATAAAGTTTACCTGAGTTCTAACATACTATGCAGGAGGTGCAGTTAACTGATGTTTTTGGTTTAGAATTTTTCGATGTCTCTTTGTCAATTGATTGAGTTTAATGCATAGGAGGCATCAGGTGATGGCACACCAAAACCAGGCTGCAGTCAAGTCAGTACCCAGAAAGTCATTTCATTGAAATAGAAAGGCAACTTATTTTCGATAAGCTAACCGATAAAGCCTTAAGTTGAGACATAGGCAACTTATTTTCGATAAATATAAGCTAACCGATAAAGCCTTAAGTTGAGACTCCATTGATGCAAAATGCAGAGCAGACAACATGAAGAAGTCTTCTGGTCACCCTTTGAAGTGCTTGGTTGTCTTTTATTGTTTTTATCCTCAGCATGTCTGTTTTTACCATAGACTGCCTGAATGTGAGAACATTGAAAAATAATCTTGAATTCGGATGTGTGTTTATAAGTGTAGTGAGCTTAACATATCGATTGCTTTGATACTCCTGAAGGTTTTTGGACTATGTGTTTGAATTATTAGAGAAAGTCTTTGTTTATTGTGGAGACTGTTCTCAGTGTTCTGTTCCAAGTACAATTTTGTTGCCTTGTTTTCTTCCAAGTTTTGTGATTACGTCGTACTTCATTGGATGAGAGTTTTGTACATTCCATAGCTACGTGTCGTATTAAATGTTACGACAATTCCCGACAATTAGCGTATTTTGCTGATTTTGGTGTTGCCATATAGCACTTTATGCAACTATAATCAGACATAATTATATCTAGTATATGTTCTGTATGTAATATATATAATATTATACTGTATATATATATATAATATATATTATATATATTTAAAGTGTAATTGTATATTATGTGTGTGCACCTTGCTTCTTTACCTCCATTCCGTATGCGCTTGAAAATCACGTTGTTTTTCATTGTTAGGAGCGTTTCTGTTGGATCGTTTTAAAGAGGCTGTTGTGCTATTTCAATCTGTTATTAGCAGCAATTGCAGTTATTCTTCTGCTTCTCTAACAGATTCAAATGTCTGACGTTACCACTTCTCACGATGTTAGTCATCTTCCTGAGCAGCTTTCCATATCCATTCAATGTCATCATCCAATCCAGCATCATCTGTTGTCGTCTTTCCCTTGTTTGCTTCACTTTAATTTTTCCTTCCATAACCATTTCTTAGCAGTGAGTCTCCTCTTCTATCCACTTTCTTTGTGTCACTTTTATTGTTGTGTCTCTTTTATAGTGTGTATCAGGGTTCTTTCACCTTCAATCATTCCAACACTTCTTCATTTGTAAAATCCAACATTTAAGAAGACCGGTTAATTTGTCTATTGAATAAATCATGTTTAGCACCTCAGTTGTCTGTTGCAGATAGGTGTTTAACTGAGACCAAGCGCTTAAAAGAAGTTGTACAGTTTTCTATGTAATCTATAATTGTATATGTGTGGCTTGAGTCGTGACCATGTAAATATTGTAGAAGCAAACTTGTGAACAACGAATAGAACAGTTTAGGTTTGTGTAAAACTCCTTCTATTGCCTATATTATTATTTTTACTGGTTTTCAATAAAATTTGTGACTCAGTATTTTTAAATGCTTTGCTGCAGTAATTGCCAATTGAGTTTGAACTGCATGAAGTAAATGAAATGTTACAGTTTGTACGTATGTTTGCACAACAATACATAGTTACAACACTCATGACTGTAACACGAATTGATTTAACCGAGTTATCTAGCGGTGTCCAAGTTTTCATTGAAAAAATTATCTTTTCATCTCTTCGCAGTGGAATCTGTCAGGAATGGAACTGACTACCAACATTTTTTGTGCTTAAATGCTTTATCGTCCTAATTGAAGCCTCTAAATTTGCTATTTCCTTTCGAAACTCTGGGTACTTATCTAAAGGTCTAAGTACTTCAACTGACTAACAAAGCATCATAGTCACACTTCAGTGCGACTTTGCAAAAATTAAAATAATTTTGTGATAATAAAATAACATGAGTTTTAAGGGTGGTTCAAAAGATGCTGGGTCTGTGTTAGAACCACTGGAAATTAAACTGGAACATTTAATAGCCGAATTTTACAAGCTTCTTCTAAACTGCTTTGACTGTGTGTCCACTTAGTGCTGTCATCCAGACTGTTAAGACTACAACTTTAGCACTGAATAATTTAAACAATGAATAATAATTGTAATAAATGATGAATAATAAAAGAATGATAATTTCCCTGTTATAAGGAATTTCTTTATACGGTTTTTCAAATGCAGTGCTATGATGAGTTTCCAGTGTATTCCTAATTTCTGTTGGCAGCAATAATTATAATATTACCTAATATTACCAGGTCTCTGATAATTAATTATGGTTGTCTGCTGTTGAATTAGCTGGACCTCGGCTTCTTCTTTTATGGTGCTTGGAACTCTGAGTCGTCATGACATTACGTGGAATTTTACAAAGTTAAACTCGTTTAATAATCAAGCTTGATGTGAACATTGAACACTGATTTGGTTTGAATTAGATCTGCATTTTTTATGACTTTAAAAGGTTTTGTGAATTAAATAATATTTTGGTGTAAGCAAGTACAATTATATTACCTGAACATATTGTAACTGTTTTAATAGCACTCATTCTATTCTAAGAAATTTCTAAGTAATTCAGATACAAGCCTTTATACGTATGACTATGAATATTGTATTGTATTTATACATTTATAAAGCTCCTCTAGTAGGTGAACCGTTCAGAAGCGCTCCCAGTGCGCATGGCCTGTGGTGAAGAAGCAGGTTAATAAAGAATATACTTACTTACTTACCTAATTGTGTATATCCTTTGGTGTGAATGTCCTTTTCAATGCTGAACTGCTAGAAAGCCTTATGTCCCCATTGTGTTTGTGCAGAAATAGTAATAATAAATATAATAATTATAGTAATAACAACACATCATTTTTTTATCCTTGTCTTATATTAACAACAATAAAAAATAAATTATAATATTTAAAATGTGGTGATGATAATGATGATAATTTTATTAGCAATAGTCAACCTAGTAGTAGTGAAGATAATAATGATGATGATAATAATAATAATAATACAATGTCAATGGTCAAATGTGCATAATATAAAAATGACTATGTTTCATAATACCCTGATCCGATTTCGCGATAAAGTCTATAATTTTGCAACAGTTCATGCATAGCGTCGATCCTAATCCGTGAATTGGTCATCATCATCAGGTGGTTCTGCTGCTGCTGCTGCTGCCGCTGGTTGTGTTGCCAATGACATCCGCATCAGTGCTTGCTCTGTTCATCCTGTAGCTGCTGATGGGGATCTGATGTTGTTGCTGCAACAAGAAAGCGATATGATTCATTAAGTTGATGATGTCATAGAAATAAGAGGCTAAACAATCTATTCATACATTCAAGATTTTCTATAGCGCCTCTTCAAGGGGCCATTCAGAAGCGCTCCCGGCAAAAATTAACCTACAGTGGCCTACGACAGCAAATGATACAGCGGCTGAAAAGATTATTGCGAAGAAATTGAAAAGCACTATGCCTACATGAATGTAACGATGGAAGTATGATAGACTGAATACTGCAGTTGCACACGTAATCGGTTTTGCATAAATCTCTTGAAGATCAATAACATTAAAACCGAGACTAGACCGATGAAGCGCAGAACTTGAGTTGCAAACACCTCATTCTGCTAAGATAAGCACTCGAAAGTCCACTTAACACACCCGGTAAATACTTAGCCGACGCTTGCCACAAGATATGGCGCCTGACAAGCGCTGCATGGAGACAGGTAAGAGGGGGAGGGGGAACCAATTGAATTGCTATGTCGTATAGATCGATAAGAGCCAGCAATCTGAACTCAACGTTCTGCCCTTAATTCTCAATAAATTTCGAATGGTCCTATAAGTAAATATGGACAATGTGATGCAGCGGCGCCGCCAGGATTTTATTTCTGTACGCACAACTTGCAAAAAGTAATTGAAGCGAACAGCGATCGATACGAGCTTATATTCAGAGGCGGATCCAGGATTTCTGGTTAGGGGGGGGGCGTAAATACTACCAATCCAATCCCATATATATATATATATATATATATATATATATATACAGTGCTTAAAGTGTAAGAAAGTGCCAGGACGCTGTATTGTAGGCCTAATTGGTCGTCAGTGGCGGCGCCGAAGGCGGGAAGTTGCGAGTGCCGAAGGCACGAAGCCCATCCCGACTAGGGGGTCTGAGGGAGCGTCGTAAGGTCCCCCAGCGGGGTATGGGGCGGAGCCCCAGCGACCAGCGCATTTTTGGCTGTTTCGACCTTAAATGGAGCCATTTTTAGGCTCTTATTTGCCAGCTATTTGTGAACGACAAAGTCGCGAAATTTTTAAGAATAAGTTGTTTTTCAGTGTCGCAAGCTACCAGGATAACAATAAAAATCAAAATGTTATTGTAAAAGAGAAAGGTTTTGTCTTTACAGTAAGCTCCCCCAGCGGGGTTTGGGGGCGGAGACCCAGCGACCAGCGCATTTTTGGCTGTGTCGACCTCAAATGGAGCCATTTTTAGGAAGTCATGTTGAACCTATATATTAATTATATCTTTCTTTGGGCGCATAACGTATAGGTAGGATATAGGATTCTCTCGTGGTAATGTGGAAATTCAAACTGTCACCCAATAAATTTAGACCATGTGACAATTATATAAAGGTTTGCACCCCTAGGAAAATTCCGGCGGACGCCCATGCTAAAGGCTTCAAATTATTACCCCTCCTAAACATTACCCCCCTGAAAACTGTAATTTGCATCAATCGTCGCATTTATTGGACTAAAAATATCAGAAAAATAATCCCGCTTCTTGTTTTGGTCTGAAGATTTTCATCCGTTATCCCACTTCGTGGTTTGGTTTGTTATAAATATTTTCATCTGTAACTAAAATAGGCCTACTAAATCGCCGCTGAAGTTACATGGAGAAATGGCTTCGAGGCTATTATTTTTTCCGAGTAAAATATTGATAACAAACCACAGTGGGATGACGGATAAATCTATGCAAATCTAGTGTCCGGGGGTAATCTGAAACCGGTTACGGTACAAGTTGCCGGGGGTGATGTTTAGGCGGTGCAATTTGATACCTTTAGATCGGCATATTGCTATGCTATCGTCGCCTTGAAACCGGAATTTTCCAGGTTCGAATCCACCTCGCCGCGTAAGGACCCTGGGCAATTGCTCAGCGCTTCGGCCGGAGTAGAGAGCTTGAAGAGGCGCTATAACCAGTGGCGGATCCAGAACTCTTCCAAGGGGAGGGGGATCTTAGTAGCCTACCTGGGATGGGACAGGTGAAACAAATTTCGAAATTTGGTTGTTGGTCGAAAATAAATAGGGATCAGTCTTTGGCTGAAGTACTTTTCATCCGCCAAAAAAGTTGATGAGGGTTTTTTTTAGTCATCTGCCAAATTGTTTTTTGAGAAAATCATACCATTTCATCCGCCAAAAAGTTGATGACCTTTTTTTCTACTCCTACGAATAGAGGGGGGTGCAATATGCCATTACACCCATATGCATATTGCTAATTTCATACCAAATGGGGGCCACGTCCCATGGCAGTATTAAATGGGGGCCATGGCCGGATTTCCCCCCTGGATCCGCCCCTGGCTATAAAAAGTGCACATAAAAACACATACAAACAAAAATTAAATTTAAAAAAAGTTTTAACGGTTTTACATCCAGGAATCTCAGGATCCATAGACCTCTAGGGCCTAGGCGGCTATAAGACGCTGAATGCCAAGATGGCTCTCTATTAGAGTGTAAGTAAGTAAGGAAGTAAGTATATTCTATAGATTATAAAATTTCAATAGAATTTCATCGCTTATAATAAATTTACAATTTGCGAGAAAAAAAATTTTTGCCTTTCCGCGCTGTACGCACTTGCGTAAGTGCGTACGCCTAACGGCGCCCCTGATGTGATGATTATTATCTTATGGTCTGGGCAAGTAGCCTATCACTTTTTCTCAGTAGCAATCCTGCCAATTCGATTTCATTCGGCTAAAATAATACGAACAGCAAATAGACAAACAGATTTGAAGAAGCAGCGGTTGGTCGATTACGTCTGTATCATTGTTGGTCGAGCTCCTCCAAACAGAAGCGTCAAACAACCGCAGACAATGGACTTGGAAGCCGCAGAGAGGGTCGACCGATCGACCGACGGTGCCTGGGTCCGACGCCCCCAAACGCTCGTCTCGAAAATTAATTTCTAAACCGTCGTTGAGATTCTTCATCATTTTTATATAGCGCCAATTGAAATGATTCTTGTGTCGGTCTGTCCGACTAATTACACCGCGGCGTGTACACAGTATACACCCGAGCGTTGAGCCATGGATGACGAGTCACTGTTGACTGATCCTAATCATGATTTAGAGTCACAGGTGTTGCCTCCATTCATCACTGCGGCGTTCACCACCTGTTAGTTGCGCTGCGCCATAGAAGCGCCTCTGTTGATATACTGCGACACAATTGTTCCGGTTTATTGTGGCGCTTCGATAATAATTCCACCCCCGCCCCAACCCTCCTACCTTCCTCCCTCTATCCACTATTATCCACTCCACGGTTCATTGAAAACTGAATGCTCGGGGTCGGCGCGACATATGTCAGCAGTTGATGGGGGAATGGTAGGGGTTTGGGGTGGAAGGGGGAAATGGGGAGAGGGAAGGGGAAGGATGGAAGGGCTTTTCAATCGGAGGGTGAATATCGACATTGACGTCCCAACAAAGCAAAGCGTGCATCACCAATGCCACCCCCTTACCTGATTTCCCCTTTCTGCATTTCCTCTTCCGCTAGGACAACTCAGCATTTCCTGTCTGCCTCTGTCTCTACCTTAATTTATCCCTCTCTGTCTCTGTCCTTGTCTCTGTCTCTGTCCTTGTCTGTTTCTGTCTATATCTCTGCTGCCTAAGTCATCTGACCAAATCGACGGACGGACAGACGGACGGACGGACATACGGACATACGGACAGACGGACGGACGAGGCTTTTGTGACAGAGTCTTATATACGTAACCGACGATAGCTAGTTGGTTTCAATTGAAATGTTTGAACACACAGCATAGGCTATATAGACAAACAGACACGGATAGGCAAACATAGACGAGTACACAGAGTGAAACAGACAGAATACTGACAGACGAAGAGAGAGACAGAGAAAGAAAGAAAACAAGAAAGAAGAAGACAGACAGACAGACAGAGATTAGAGACAGAGCCGGAGACAGAATGATAGATAAACTGGCGCACGACCGCTTAGCGCTGCTGCAGTGAATAGGGTGTCGGCGGCGTCTATAATTCTATCGTCGATGAAATGATGGTCCTTACATGGACACAATGGCTGTCGTCCGTCGGGGGGTCCGGAAGAAGGACCCTGGCTGACCTCACACATATGTTGCTCATGATGACAATTTCCTTCTTCCGATTGGGATCGAATTGCGTGTGGCCAATTAGGGCGGCGGTAATTGCCTTTGGCGTTACCCTTTGGAGAGCACAGGGGCCGGGCGGGGCGGGGAGAGGCGGGGTGAGGCGGGGTAAGGTGGGGCCTACCGGTCTGCCCTCGAGCAGCGAGTGCATTCGACCGCAATAAATGTTGACAGATTAGTGACTGATTATAAACGGTTGAAATGTATTTTTATCTGCGCTTTATTCCGCATAAAATAATATCCGACATGTTTTATGACAGGAGTTGTTCTGTTGTAGGTATAAAGTAACGTAATCTTATTGCCTTAAAGTAACAATAATTGCCTTTAGAGGTGGAGGCAAGGGGTGCATGGGCGTCCGCAGCGGGGCGCAAGGGGGCGCAGGTGCGCCCCTCTGGATTTTTCGCATAGTTGCACATAAATCTAGATTAGTTGGTTGTGATTGTTACAACACGATTTTCAATGTGATTATCGATTCGTTCTACAAGTTGAACCTTTATATCTTTCTCTGGGCGCATAACTTATAGGTAGGCTATAGAATTCTCTCTTGGTAATATGGAAATTGAAGCTGTCACCCATTAAATTTAGACCATGTGACAACTATTTAAAAGTTTGCGCCCCCTAGAATATTTCCTGCGGACGCCCATGAAGGGGTGGATGATTAATTCACTCCATTACAGGTGGATGAGTCGGTTGTAGGACAAAACCCCCCCGGACATAACCCCCCCCGGACAAAAACCCCCCCGGACAAAACCCCCCCCCAGGGTAGGACAAAACCCCCCCTGGTAGAGTATATTACATAAGTTGTCGTACTATAAAACGGCGGTCCTATAGTACGCAACAATCATTCTAACAAGTTATGTATTTCCGTAGGTCCATATCTACATTGCAATCATTCTAACAATCATTCTAACAAGTTATGTATTTCCGTAGGTCCATTGCCATTAACTAGGCCAAGTTGACACCGGTATTGACACCTGTACGAAAACATAGACGCTCTTGGACAGTGCTATAGGTGTCAATACCCCAGGCTAATGGCATTAATTAGGCAAAGTTGACACCGCTACGAAACCCTGCGAAGAAAACACGGACAATCATTATTAAGCTTTATCAACCGACTGCAGAATAGGTCACAATAAAGGGGGGTGACACGGCTACGAAAACATGCGAAAACTTACGTCCAGTTGGCTTGTGGCATTAAGTATACCAAGTTAACACCACTACGAAAACCTGGACAATTAAGCTTTATCAACCGACTGCAGAATAGGCCATTTGCACGGTAAAGGGGGGGTTTTGTCCGGGGGGGTTTTTGTCCTAGGTAAAATCGGGGGGGTTTGTGTCCGGGGGGTTTTTTGTCCGGGGGGGGGGTTTTGTCCGGGGGGGGGTTTGTCCAGGGGGGGGGGGGAATGTCCGATCACCGGATGAGTCTCACCTGCAATTATAATCTGCTAACCGATATGATCGTCATTTAAGTCACGTGTCGTGTAGACTGTAGACGCATCACAGATGATCTAAGATTGACTTGAAACAACTTCGTGACTTATGGCCAAATGGCGACTTCTGAGTGTGATTAATTTTTTGCATATTTTGCAACCGTGTCCACTGGAAAATAAAACTCCCCAATTTTCCCTGGCACGCCCCAGCATTGTATGAACCACGAAGAAGGATGGGCATCTGATGGACGGTCGCGTCTGGGACCATGGACCGCGCAGGACCACGTGTATGCTTGGACCAAACACTCATATGATTTTGCTGTCAACTTTTATCTGTTGCTTCACTTGGGTGGGACTTACATGTAGGCTATGTGTCTGGGTTCCACTTGTGTACCTATTAGTGTTAGTCTATACCGAACCCACTGCTGTAAAGCCGACCTGTGTGTCGTGCTATAGGCTAGTGGGCCGTATTTCGTATAACCTGAAGGCCTACCTGTGATAATTCTGCGGTTTGTCAGATTGAATGTTAATAAACGAATATTATTTGTTCATTGTTGACACCTCTATTTCCCTCAAATAATATAAATAATATAATTAAGCTTATAGTGTATTTGAGATGATGGAATTAATTGCAGCATATATGCCTGTATACCTCCGAATGTCCGCTTATTCCAACTGATCCAGATCCAGTGAACGTTGCAGTGCGTCTCTCTGCAGACCTTCTTTGCTGCAGTAACTGGAAAGGATTGCAATTGTAGTTCTCGTGCATCTGATGCTGCTGCTGCTGCTGCTGCTGTTGCCTCATCGAATCTTCAGCCTGCAGCATCAGTGACAACACACATCATGCATGCAATGACAGATATTATGTGCGTGAAACGGTGTGCAAACTATTACCCTGTCGATCCCTGGTGCTATATAGAATCGTATACGAACCCTTTGTTTAAATAATCGACTATGATGTTTTTCTATTAATTTTTGTTTTAATAATCGACTATAGGACGTTTGCCTATTAATTTTTCATTATGAAGATACAGCTTTCATTTGATTATGAAATTCGATGTTCTTTGCTCGAGGATCGATAATGACTTTTAGCTACAATTTCACATGAGTCTCTTGAAGGTATATAGGCCTATTTGCATTTTCACCATAATGGCGCTATAAATGTATAGGCCTAATCACATTAGTTTAAATTATAATATATAAATTCAACACTAAAGCATTTATTATCCTGCAACGGAATTTATGTAAACGCCCTTAAAATTATGGGGGTGTGCAAATAATTATACTGACTGAAGCTCTTTCGAGGTCGAATTCGAGATGACCTGCTCCATCCAATCGGAAAAGATCAATCCATCCTTTCCAGACAACACAGACTCCGTTCAGTATGAACTGCGATTTCAGATGAACCTGTTTTCAAACATAGACCAAACTTCTTAAAGACTGCTCATCCTGAGGAAATAGGCCTATTATAGGCTACTGCATCTATATGAATTGTTGCAAATTAGAAAGCCTATATAAAAGTCTATAAGCCGATCTGGCAAATCTAACCTCGCTTTGTAAGGGTTGAACACTGAACATTATATATAAGCTTATATAGAGTGAGTCAAATACAAGTTATAACAATTATGATTACTAATAACAATCATAATTACTTGGTCGTTTGACTAACCTTATTTGGTTCTTTATCAAAGTCGACGAAGTCTTTCGTTGGTCGTCTGTCTTCCGATCTGTCGCTCCAGGCGTTCGACTGACACAACAGCTGGAAGTTCACTCCAGACCCGATCACAGCCTATATATATATACATATATATATATACATATAGGCCTATATATATATACACACGTGCAAATGTGTAGAAATTCAACCACTGCAGAGAATAGCAACTTGCTATATACATGTTTAACGACACTGCCATAATTATTATCAGGGATGCATGATGATTGGTGTCGCCCTCCTCTTTTATCCAGGATTGGGACTGGCATTAGCATAGTGCAACCAGCGGCGGAGTTAGATACGAGCATCATCCACATGCACATGCATAATAACAAATATAGCCATCAGTCTCATCGCAGGAGACTGGCTTCCTTAGCCATTCAAAGAAGCAGCCATGCATGGCAGTCGCTGTTGGCTATTAAATTATAATCAGTCGTCTGCTTAATTAAGCGAGAAGACGTCCACACGTCAAGATTAGACCAGGTTAGCCATCGCATTGACTGGCTATATATAGCCATCGCATTGACTGGCTATAGTAGCCTAAGCCAGCAAATAAACGACACATATGGCTATACTTGATCGACCAAATTGTATGCGGTCCATTCAAATAGTTTTTTTTTCAATCTGGCTTTGTCCATGCAGCATATATAGCCTAGGCCAGCGGTTCCCAACCTTTTTTGACGGTTGGGCCAATTTTTCTAATTTGGAGGACACGAGGGCCACTTTTTATTAGTTGAAGGGCATTAGGGGCCACAATGTGACAATGCTAAAATTTAATTAACTCAAGCTAAATAAAATTGATATTATTGGTTCAAAATAGAATGTTTGATGTTATTTATAGATTTCAAAATAAAATAATTTGTAATAGAAAATAATTCTATTTTCTATCCTGTCCAAATTGTCAATTTTTTATATATTTTTTGTAAATTCTTTGAGATGAGTGCCATTGTTGAGGCCTGGCGGGCCATTTTGTGAGGCCTCGCGGGCCACTTTTGGCCCGCGGGCCACGGGTTGGGAACCGCTGGCCTAGGCCTATACGGCGTACGTGCACTATTCTCCCAGTAATTGCACTCACTATAATTATATAGTCTCCCATTGTGTCACAGGGAGACGTAGCCTATAAGCCTATACATTATGTGCGCATGATGGACATCCGTCCGTATATGAATCAGTTCAAAATCGTCATTCTCAATTATATCTTTCGGCTTTCGGACTGCATGCATGTGAATCATTCTATTCACATCCATTAGACAAGAAAACTGTAATTCGTGATCTATCATTTATTCAAGCTGTATATTGCCTACTAATAACATACTTAAACATCTAACTTTAAACACTATCACTTAGTCTAGAGAAACCTCGATCTTCAATGCGTTTTTCAACAAATTAAAAAGCCCACGATAGCAAAAACGTTCCAGACCTATCAGGAACATAAAAAAGAAACTGCATAAATTGATGTTTAAAATTACAAGCTCCTCTGTTATCTCTTCAATTAGTACAATTAGGCAACCATTTCGTGATCGTAATCGTAATCAAATTCTCCAAATTTCTAAAGCGCCACTTGAAACCCAAGCGCGGGGCACCAGCTTATTCACGAGAAAAAACGATTGTTTTGTATATGTATTTATTTGTATTACATGGGTCGCGGGTCGCGGTGGTGTTGTGCGTATGTTCGTTGCCTTGCAGCCGGAGGGTTGCAGGTTCGAATCCATCTCAAGCCGCCGCGTATAGGGACCTTGGGCAAGTCCTTCAGTCGCATGCAATTGCTCAGCGCTTCGGCGCGAAACTCCGATTCAGTGTCTGCGCTGTAATCGGGAGCGCTTCTGAGTAGTATCTTGAAGGGGTGCTATAACAAGTGCACATACATACATACATAATATTATGTAGGCCTATTATCAGAGAATGTGATGCATGCTCACCACAGATGCTCTGCCCTCTTTACACTCCTGCTGGAAATGGGAACGTCGATCAGTTAGGGTTCGATCCCTGTATCCAGTGTATCGTACCTTGCAAATTAGCATATTGATGACATTAGTAATCGTAATCAAATTATCCAAATTAAGACACCCATTAGCAGATCATTATACTTCATGCATGTGTTCAGCTATGGCCTATATTATATAGGCCTATATAATTAGCATCCAGAATATATTCAACATACGTTTTTAAGGACTAAAATCGGTTTTAAAGATATAGGCCTAAATTGTATATGCCTATTCCACGGTTTACGAAAGTATGCGGTGTCTTCACGGTGCTTTCTCAGAGTTGAGTGTATAAAAATTATATCCGTGCCTGCTACACTGTATGACCATAACTATAGGCCTACCCCAACTCTTATTCAGACGCATCTCATCCTCCACCTTCCAATTCTGGGCTTAAGTGACTGTGACAACCACCTCAACATCCGCTCTGCTCCTTTGATTCTCTGGAAACAGGACACGGACCTCCTTTAGACAGGATGAGAATTGCCAGGGTATAGAGGTTTAAACCCCCAGTCTTTCTTTGAGCCCTATATAGTAAAGTCTCTTTTTCACACCCCTACTCGAAGTCTAATCCCCAGTTATTTTGCCACAATTCTCACACTGCCTTTAGACCACCCTCTTGGACAACCCTTCTGACTTGACTCAGCACTCATGAATACGCTGCATTCGAGTGGCGCTATAGAAGTTTAGAGATGGCGAATGCGGTGCTATAGCCTAGGCCTATATGCCTGCAATCATAGGCGTACGAGGCGGGGGTGCAGGGGGGCAGTTGCCCCCCCCAAATTCGGGCAAGTTTGGTGGTTTTTTCGGGCAAAAAGTCGCGGACGACTAAAAAAAAAATTTTAAAAAAAGGGCGTCAAGTTTCGGGCAAGTCTGGTTTTTCGAGCAAAAAAGTCGCGGACTAAAAAAAAAAAAAAAAAAAAAGTCGTCAAGTTTCGGGCAAATCTGGTTTTTCGGGCAAAAATAGTCGCGGACGACCAACTTTTTGGCCGGATAAATTTTTCGGGCAGAAGTTCAATCTTTGCCCCCCCCATTTCTGAAACCTCCCGTACGCCTATGCCTGCAATAGAATATTATAGTGAATAATAATACTTGATCTTACCTCGGATTCACGGCTGAGTTTACGAAACAGTTCGTCGTTGTCGAATTTCTCCTTTTGATTTGCAACAACTCGCGGCATGATAAAAGCAGACAAACCACCGTGTGGTCTGAACGTCGTCCACTGCCTCCCTGCTGTCCACGGACTGCTCTACTGGTTTCTGCATCGTCCACCCGTTCCCCTCTCTCTCTTTATAGACCCTCGTCAAAGATCCACGTGCGTTGGTCGCGTGCCGAACGACGCTCGCACTGTTTACCGGTGCTGAAAGAAGCTCTTCTGCCATTGGCTGGAGCGCGGCGCAGGCGCACTGGCCGAAAGGAACGTTCATTCATGAAAACATGCCTTATATGGGGTGCGTCATTGCGCATGCACGACGAGATTCGCGCGTGCGTAGAGCGACGACTGCCATAGAAGGAAGGAAGGAGAAGCGGGAAATAAAAACACATCACGGATGTTTTGTCATCGGTGTCACAACGCTGCAGCGCGACAAGCCAGGCTGCAGCAGTCGCTTGATGGTCGCATCAGATGCATAATGACTGTGATGTTGTTGAAAGAGGAAGAGATGGATGAAGGGGAGGAGGAGGAGGAAGATAGGGAGGATGGGAAGAGGGAGGAGACATTGGTCGCTGTTGGTGGTGATGCGGAGGAAAGAATACACTCGGAACAATAACACTTTCTCAACGATTGGTCCACGTATACGCGGCGACTTTTAGGCTAAGAGAAAGAGACAAATGAATTTGATAGACACGAGTGTTAAAGGCGTGCATATAATATATATATATACTGTATATATATATATGTATATATATGCACACATGTTACAGGTTGAGCTACGTAGCATCATCCTATGCGATGACGCATTCTGCTTTCACTGGTGACGCATCAATGGTATTCAAATGCCACGTGCGAATTACTACAGTTATAGTACTACAGTATAGCCTACTCGATCGGTTGTAAGCGTTTGTGAGCATGGGCGAAGTTTGCTTTCAGTTCTTGGAGGGGCTAAAAACATGGGCGTCCACAGAAATTTTTATAGGGGGGCGCAAACTTTTAAATAATTGTCACATGATCTAAATTTAATTGGTGACAGTTTGAATTTCCATATTACCACGAGAGAATCATAATAGCCTATAGCCTTCCTATACATTATGCGTCCAAAGAAAGATATAGGCTAAAGGTTCAACTTGTAGAATGAATCGATAGTCACATTGAATATCGCGTTGTAACAATCACAACCAAATAAGCTTAATTTAAATTTATGTGCAACTATGCGAAAAATCCAGGGGGGCGCACTTGCGCCCCCTTGCGCCCCGCTGCGGACGCCCATGGCTAAAAATAAGTTGGGTTTCGGGATACGGAGACTTGGTCCAAATCCAAAGTAGCGGCGCCGACAATATTTTCATAGGCCTATATCATTATTTTTTTTCCCGGCAAAAAAGCTGATGACTTTTTTAGTCCTTCGTTTCCAAGTCTAGGAAAAAAAGTCCCGCAAATTTTTTCCGGGGCCTTCTCGGGGGTTTAGCCACCCACCCTAGCCCCTGATAAACTCCGCCCATGGTTGTGAGTTCAAAGCTGCTCAATGCAAGCACAATAACAGAAACCAACACGTAGGCCTATGTTCGATGCGCGCCAAAGTTGCTAAGCTGTTCACTTGCTATAAATCCGCCAAGTCGTTTCAAATTCAATTAAGTAGTGGATATTGTGCGCGCTTTAACCTTGTACTGGTGACAGCGTATGTGAGATTTTTTCATTATTGGTTCTGGTGACGGCGTATTTTAACCCCTCCACCTAGAATGACATCATATGAACGAATTAATATTCATAGCCACGACAGCGTACTGGCCAATGGCAGTCGAGCAATATCACACCACACCGACGACGCTAATCACCACCCGCGGCGCGTTAATCTAATTAGTATCAAGGGACGACCTCATGTTGCGCGCCGTAACCGAATGCACCCGCATGGGAAGACCGCCCGCTGTGTGTATGAGTAGTTGTTTGAATACGGGTTGTGCCATCAAATACGCACACCAGAAAAAGTGACAGCTATCCGCCCAATCACACGCTTCCACACATAGTATTATCAATGCGGCGGCTGCTCATATTAATCGCTGCCAACCAATGGCAAGCACGCACGGCGTGCTTGCCATTGGTTGCCATTAAATTCAACATGCCCAGTGTCAAAAGGTTGTGTTTCAATCCTTTACATTTGACAGGCGAAGGTCACTCTTAGCAGAATTTTCAGTACATTTTACATATGCAAACATGCACTCGCGAGAGGAGAAGGTGACACTTCGACGTTTGAGAATTGTAAGGCTCTATGTCCAATGCATTTTACAATGGCTATAGGGTATTATAATTCTCAACCCTCGTCTTAGCAGCATTTTATCAGAACTTTACAGTCATAGGATGACATTTGCGATATGCAAACACGCACGTGCGAAGCAGAATTTTCAGAACTTTACACTCATAGGGTCACGTTTGAGAAGCGCAAACACATATGTGTGAGAAGCGAAGGTGACAATCAGCGGCATTTTCAGAACTTTACAGTTATAGAATCACATTTCAGAAGCGAAAACAAGCGTTTGCGTGAAACGAAGGTGTCACTTAGCAGCATTTTCCAGTACTTTACTACCATAGGACCACACTTGAGATGTGCCAACACGTATGTGCGAAAGGCGAAGGTGTCACTTAGCATTTTTCCGATCTTTACACACATAGGAACACTTTTGAGATGTGCAAACACGCACACGCGAGAGGCGAAGGTGACAATTAGCACGAAAGTGAAAAATAGCACAATTTTCATAACTTTACGGTCATATGATAACATTTGAGATATGCAAACACGCACACACGAAACAGAATTTTCAGAACTTTACAGTCATAGGATCACAATTTGAAATGCACAAACACGAAAATGTGAGCGACGAAGGCGACACTTTGCACAATATTCAGATCGCTGTGTTAGCAGAATTTTTCTAATTTGTAGAACTTTACATTCGTGTGATCACATTTGTCATGTGCAAACACACATATGCGTGAGGCGAAGGTGACAATTCGAGGGTTGAGAATTATAAGACTCTATGTGCAATACGTTTTATAATTGTCATGAAGTCTTATAATTTACTACTCTCGTCTTAGCTACATTTTCGGAACTTTACAGTCCTTGGTTCACATTTGAGATGCACAAGCACACATGTGCGAGAGGCGAAGGTGACACTTAGCAGAACTTTACAGTCATTGGATCGCATTTATAACCACTTAGCAGAATTTTTCAGAACTTTGCAATCATAGGAACACATTTGAGATGAGCAAACACGCGCGCGCGATATGCGAAGGTGTCACTTAGCGGCATTTTTTCTTAACTCTACAGTCATAGGAACACATTTGAGATGAGCAAACACGCGCGCGCGATATGCGAAGGTGTCACTTAGCGGCATTTTTTCTTAACTCTACAGTCATAGGATCACATTTGAGATGAGCAAACACACACGCGCGATATGCGAAGGTGTCACTTAGCGACATTTTCAGAACTTTACAGTCATTGGTTCACAGTTGAGACGTGCAAACACGCATGTACGAGAGGTGAAGGTGGCACTTAGCTCCATTTTTCCTAAACTTTACAGTCATATGATCACACTTGAGATGCGCAAACACGCACACGCGAGAGGCGAAGTCATCACATAGCAACTTTTTTTTCTTAACTTCCTCAATCATTCCATTTCATTTGTTTTTAGTCAAAACAATAGATACCACACTTTTTTAAAATTTGATGTGGGAGCATTTTTTACGTGTAGGAATACACTTGATATGCGCAAAAGAGTACACACGAGAGGCGAAAGCGACTCCTAGTAGCTTTTTTCAATTCCTTCATTCTTTGACAAAAAGTGCAAGATATATGATTTCCAAGTGACAGAAATGTCAAAATTCAATGAAGATAGAGGTAAAATTCCAATATTGACAAAAGCGAATACACATGACAGGCATGTGATTTTACATTTAAGTATTTCTAAGGAGGAGAATTACCATTATTATGACAAGTAAGAGGTAAAGACCTAATAGTATCAGCCGAAAGTAAAGTTTTCGCGTGTAGGATCACGTTTGAGATATGCAAAACAGATACTCGTGGGAGGCGAAAGCGACACTTAACTCCAATTTCAAACCTTTACACTCAATACATTTATTCTTTTCACAAATCAATAGGTGTAACACTTCCTTAGAATTTGTGGAGACACTATTTTTTCCAGTTACAGAAACACTTTGAGACGCACAAATCGAGACGCTTGAGGTTCGAATATGTCATTTAGATACATTTTTCCTTAATTTGCACTCAAAGTCTTCATATTATAATCAAATCACAATTTTTACACGTGTACGTGTATTTTGGGATGCGAGAACAGACATGTGCGAAAGACAAATAGAGCAATATTTTCGAACACTCTTTCAAATACTTCATTCTTTGTGTGAATGAATGCAATGGAGAGAGCGATGGAGATGTGTCTTAGTGTCTTAGTGGCATTGCTCATATCATAGAGTGTATTTGATGAAATTATGAACTGTATGCATTGTTATTATTGCCGAACGTATGGAAAGACAAGAGTGTTTGAGACGTGTCGTGATGAGAATAATTGTGTCTTTGGCGTGTATTTGGCGAAACTTGTGTGCTGTATATACTTACGAGAGGTGTTATCAATGAAATGACTCAATGTCGACAGTGTTGCAGCTGTGTCTTTGTGGTTACATTCTTATTTTAGATGCATATTCGACGAAAATTATACAATTTTTAAGGGAGTGTGTTAGTTATTCTTGATGAAAGAAATGTAGTGGTGTACGCTTTCGAGATATATCTCAAGGTTATGTATTCCATTTTGACATGAATTCGATGAAACTCACGAAACGTAAGACGATGGAGATGTGATCTTAGAGAAAACGTGGCGGTGTAAGACTTATGAGTGTGTGAATTTGCGAAAATGTTACAATATCGAGTACATTTGAGAGACGACTTAAATAGAAAAATCATAAATAATACACGATTTGATGAACTTACTGACTTGTGACGTCTTCGCAGAAACGAGAATACAGACCCATAGCCTACGATATACACACATGGAAATACGTAATCGAAAAAATGTGTGAGTCTAATTTTCTAAAATTTAGGTGACAAATTTGAATTAAGTCAAATGAGAAGTGTGTATAGGAGGAGAGGAGAAGTCATGATTATGGGGCAGACGAAACTATGCATGACATTGTGGCAAGAATTCTTGAATTTCAAACAACTTGTTGCAAATTTACAATCTTTGGTCGAATTCAAAGATGGCAGAGTGGTGTGTGAGTGACCAATCAGTGGAGGTTGCACAAGTGACGTACGTGCGCACGTGTGAAACAATGAACGTGATCACTTTACTATAGTAAAATGATTACTTTACACAAAAGTATAAGTTTTCGGGAGTCAAGTGTTGCAGGAGGAATAGGAGGAAGAGGAGGTGGAGTATGTCACACATGCACGCATTGTTCATTTTCTAAGTTATACACTCGAATTTCAAAAGATTTCCTCAATGTATTAGCTTTTTGCGTATAATAATAAATCGAAAATCTTAGTTTGCAAATGCAAAATACTATGATTGGTGAATTTATACATTAAAATGTTGTGAGTTGTGATGAGTATTGAATAAATTTTGAATGCTTGAAATGACGATGTGCATGTTTCACATTCATATACAGCATAATTCTTACCCATTTTCTACTCGTAACACGTGCACAAATTTAGCTGAGTCAGCAATTTTTCGCAAAGTGGTAGTTTGAGTGGATGAATATGTCTATGGAGGATTCAGATAAATGAAATATATCATACGTCAGGTCAGAGGCAGCGTACTGCACTGTAATTGCACGCATTGTCACTTTGACAGAAATTTGTACATGATAATACCAAATTCTAAGTCACGCAAATTTTCTACCAAAAAAAAATCTGCGCCTGCTACGACGTGCACAGTTGGCCGACATGGCAACGCGTTCGTCGCAGGTGGCCGCGGCATCGGCTTCGGCGACGACCGTTGCGACGCGTGCGTCCAAGATCCGATAAATCTTTGGCATGAGGAAGGCAGTCGATTTGCGTGCAGTCTCAATATAATGGGGCTTACTCCTAATCTCAAACACTCCAGTTGCACGCAAATCGTCTGCCTTCCTCATGCCAAAGATTTATCGGATCTTGGTCGCACGCGACGCCACGGTCGTCGCCGAAGCCGATGCCGCGGCCACCTGCGACGAACGCGTTGCCATGTCGGCCAACTGTGCACGTCGTAGCAGGCGCAGATTTTTTTTTGGTAGAAAATTTGCGTGACTTAGAATTTGGTATTATCATGTACAAATTTCTGTCAAAGTGACAATGCGTGCAATTACAGTGCAGTACGCTGCCTCTGACCTGACGTATGATATATTTCATTTATCTGAATCCTCCATAGACATATTCATCCACTCAAACTACCACTTTGCGAAAAATTGCTGACTCAGCTAAATTTGTGCACGTGTTACGAGTAGAAAATGGGTAAGAATTATGCTGTATATGAATGTGAAACATGCACATCGTCATTTCAAGCATTCAAAATTTATTCAATACTCATCACAACTCACAACATTTTAATGTATAAATTCACCAATCATAGTATTTTGCATTTGCAAACTAAGATTTTCGATTTATTATTATACGCAAAAAGCTAATACATTGAGGAAATCTTTTGAAATTCGAGTGTATAACTTAGAAAATGAACAATGCGTGCATGTGTGACATACTCCACCTCCTCTTCCTCCTATTCCTCCTGCAACACTTGACTCCCGAAAACTTATACTTTTGTGTAAAGTAATCATTTTACTATAGTAAAGTGATCACGTTCATTGTTTCACACGTGCGCACGTACGTCACTTGTGCAACCTCCACTGATTGGTCACTCACACACCACTCTGCCATCTTTGAATTCGACCAAAGATTGTAAATTTGCAACAAGTTGTTTGAAATTCAAGAATTCTTGCCACAATGTCATGCATAGTTTCGTCTGCCCCATAATCATGACTTCTCCTCTCCTCCTATACACACTTCTCATTTGACTTAATTCAAATTTGTCACCTAAATTTTAGAAAATTAGACTCACACATTTTTTCGATTACGTATTTCCATGTGTGTATATCGTAGGCTATGGGTCTGTATTCTCGTTTCTGCGAAGACGTCACAAGTCAGTAAGTTCATCAAATCGTGTATTATTTATGATTTTTCTATTTAAGTCGTCTCTCAAATGTACTCGATATTGTAACATTTTCGCAAATTCACACACTCATAAGTCTTACACCGCCACGTTTTCTCTAAGATCACATCTCCATCGTCTTACGTTTCGTGAGTTTCATCGAATTCATGTCAAAATGGAATACATAACCTTGAGATATATCTCGAAAGCGTACACCACTACATTTCTTTCATCAAGAATAACTAACACACTCCCTTAAAAATTGTATAATTTTCGTCGAATATGCATCTAAAATAAGAATGTAACCACAAAGACACAGCTGCAACACTGTCGACATTGAGTCATTTCATTGATAACACCTCTCGTAAGTATATACAGCACACAAGTTTCGCCAAATACACGCCAAAGACACAATTATTCTCATCACGACACGTCTCAAACACTCTTGTCTTTCCATACGTTCGGCAATAATAACAATGCATACAGTTCATAATTTCATCAAATACACTCTATGATATGAGCAATGCCACTAAGACACTAAGACACATCTCCATCGCTCTCTCCATTGCATTCATTCACACAAAGAATGAAGTATTTGAAAGAGTGTTCGAAAATATTGCTCTATTTGTCTTTCGCACATGTCTGTTCTCGCATCCCAAAATACACGTACACGTGTAAAAATTGTGATTTGATTATAATATGAAGACTTTGAGTGCAAATTAAGGAAAAATGTATCTAAATGACATATTCGAACCTCAAGCGTCTCGATTTGTGCGTCTCAAAGTGTTTCTGTAACTGGAAAAAATAGTGTCTCCACAAATTCTAAGGAAGTGTTACACCTATTGATTTGTGAAAAGAATAAATGTATTGAGTGTAAAGGTTTGAAATTGGAGTTAAGTGTCGCTTTCGCCTCCCACGAGTATCTGTTTTGCATATCTCAAACGTGATCCTACACGCGAAAACTTTACTTTCGGCTGATACTATTAGGTCTTTACCTCTTACTTGTCATAATAATGGTAATTCTCCTCCTTAGAAATACTTAAATGTAAAATCACATGCCTGTCATGTGTATTCGCTTTTGTCAATATTGGAATTTTACCTCTATCTTCATTGAATTTTGACATTTCTGTCACTTGGAAATCATATATCTTGCACTTTTTGTCAAAGAATGAAGGAATTGAAAAAAGCTACTAGGAGTCGCTTTCGCCTCTCGTGTGTACTCTTTTGCGCATATCAAGTGTATTCCTACACGTAAAAAATGCTCCCACATCAAATTTTAAAAAAGTGTGGTATCTATTGTTTTGACTAAAAACAAATGAAATGGAATGATTGAGGAAGTTAAGAAAAAAAAGTTGCTATGTGATGACTTCGCCTCTCGCGTGTGCGTGTTTGCGCATCTCAAGTGTGATCATATGACTGTAAAGTTTAGGAAAAATGGAGCTAAGTGCCACCTTCACCTCTCGTACATGCGTGTTTGCACGTCTCAACTGTGAACCAATGACTGTAAAGTTCTGAAAATGTCGCTAAGTGACACCTTCGCATATCGCGCGTGTGTGTTTGCTCATCTCAAATGTGATCCTATGACTGTAGAGTTAAGAAAAAATGCCGCTAAGTGACACCTTCGCATATCGCGCGCGCGTGTTTGCTCATCTCAAATGTGTTCCTATGACTGTAGAGTTAAGAAAAAATGCCGCTAAGTGACACCTTCGCATATCGCGCGCGCGTGTTTGCTCATCTCAAATGTGTTCCTATGATTGCAAAGTTCTGAAAAATTCTGCTAAGTGGTTATAAATGCGATCCAATGACTGTAAAGTTCTGCTAAGTGTCACCTTCGCCTCTCGCACATGTGTGCTTGTGCATCTCAAATGTGAACCAAGGACTGTAAAGTTCCGAAAATGTAGCTAAGACGAGAGTAGTAAATTATAAGACTTCATGACAATTATAAAACGTATTGCACATAGAGTCTTATAATTCTCAACCCTCGAATTGTCACCTTCGCCTCACGCATATGTGTGTTTGCACATGACAAATGTGATCACACGAATGTAAAGTTCTACAAATTAGAAAAATTCTGCTAACACAGCGATCTGAATATTGTGCAAAGTGTCGCCTTCGTCGCTCACATTTTCGTGTTTGTGCATTTCAAATTGTGATCCTATGACTGTAAAGTTCTGAAAATTCTGTTTCGTGTGTGCGTGTTTGCATATCTCAAATGTTATCATATGACCGTAAAGTTATGAAAATTGTGCTATTTTTCACTTTCGTGCTAATTGTCACCTTCGCCTCTCGCGTGTGCGTGTTTGCACATCTCAAAAGTGTTCCTATGTGTGTAAAGATCGGAAAAATGCTAAGTGACACCTTCGCCTTTCGCACATACGTGTTGGCACATCTCAAGTGTGGTCCTATGGTAGTAAAGTACTGGAAAATGCTGCTAAGTGACACCTTCGTTTCACGCAAACGCTTGTTTTCGCTTCTGAAATGTGATTCTATAACTGTAAAGTTCTGAAAATGCCGCTGATTGTCACCTTCGCTTCTCACACATATGTGTTTGCGCTTCTCAAACGTGACCCTATGAGTGTAAAGTTCTGAAAATTCTGCTTCGCACGTGCGTGTTTGCATATCGCAAATGTCATCCTATGACTGTAAAGTTCTGATAAAATGCTGCTAAGACGAGGGTTGAGAATTATAATACCCTATAGCCATTGTAAAATGCATTGGACATAGAGCCTTACAATTCTCAAACGTCGAAGTGTCACCTTCTCCTCTCGCGAGTGCATGTTTGCATATGTAAAATGTACTGAAAATTCTGCTAAGAGTGACCTTCGCCTGTCAAATGTAAAGGATTGAAACACAACCTTTTGACACTGGGCATGTTGAATTTAATGGCAACCAATGGCAAGCACGCCGTGCGTGCTTGCCATTGGTTGGCAGCGATTAATATGAGCAGCCGCCGCATTGATAATACTATGTGTGGAAGCGTGTGATTGGGCGGATAGCTGTCACTTTTTCTGGTGTGCGTATTTGATGGCACAACCCGTATTCAAACAACTACTCATACACACAGCGGGCGGTCTTCCCATGCGGGTGCATTCGGTTACGGCGCGCAACATGAGGTCGTCCCTTGATACTAATTAGATTAACGCGCCGCGGGTGGTGATTAGCGTCGTCGGTGTGGTGTGATATTGCTCGACTGCCATTGGCCAGTACGCTGTCGTGGCTATGAATATTAATTCGTTCATATGATGTCATTCTAGGTGGAGGGGTTAAAATACGCCGTCACCAGAACCAATAATGAAAAAATCTCACATACGCTGTCACCAGTACAAGGTTAAAGCGCGCACAATATCCACTACTCAATTACTTGCAAGCTGATTAATTTCAACTTCACTTGGCATGCGTTGGCAGATTATGATATTTAGTGGCTGTGGACTAATTTTATTAGTTGCTTATCTTTCTCAAATACAGGCTGCTGTTTCAAATTCTCCGCTTGTAACAATTCACAATATTTTCTCGACTGACCCATCAAACTTGACTGAGCTTTCAATTTACTCTGATTCGGTCTCTTAGAATGCAGGCGCTATAAAAATGCTCGGAATGAATGAATGATTTCTTTTAATTATGATGACGACGCTAATTAAGTCGTCATAATGATTATTATGATTAGATCTATTGCTATAATTATTAGACTATAATTAGGATAGATTAGAAACAATCGTAGGCCTATTATAGTAAACAAGTTGCTTTGAATCGCCTCTTGACCCGTACACCCTAAGGCAGTAGTGTAGCCTAGTCCTAAAAAATGAAGTGGGGGGGGGGAAACGCTCTTTATAATAATATTATTATTAGTAGTATTATTATTAATATTCCATTATCCCTGGGAAAAAACGCGCCCCCCCCCACTACACCACTGCCTTAAGGCTTTGGCAAACAACGATCTTCCGTTGCATCAGATAAAGATCATCAACAAGCGCAGCTGAAGACAGTTGCTCTTCACGACTCCTTGAACTCCATGATACATCTTTAAGCTTAGCAGTTAGCGTTAGTGGCAAAAGGCTACTTATAGGCCTATAGCTATCTGTGTTCTGTGTGAGAATTGTGGAAAAATAAATGGGGGACACGGGGTGGGTTGATCCACTTTAATTGGAGTGTGAAAAGCAGACTCTACTATGGGGCTCTAAGAAAGACTGTAGGGCTGAACCATAGACGGAGACCTGGGCGGAGATTGGGGGGGGGGATGAACGAGTGGCCGAAGGAAGAAGGAAACACGCGAGCTTTTTTGACGGACGAAAATTTCTGACGACCTTTTTCCAAGCTGAAATTTCACCGTCAAAAAAGTTGATGACTTTTTTTAGTCATCTGGTCCAAAAAAATCAAGACTTATATTTAATAAAAAGTCTAGAAAAATGCCTATTTTCACCGTCAAAAAAATGTTTTCATGCCTTTTTTGGTCTTGACGCTCAAAGATTGGGGGGGGGGGCAAATGCATGGGCCGTCTCCCAACACTTTTATTGGGGGTGAGCGTTCCCTCTGTCCCCCTAGGTCTCCGCCCATGGCTGAAACACCAACCTCCCGACAATTCTCACCTTGACACCAATGTGTCTGTCTGTAGGAAGAATTAGTTGAAACTGGCCGTCCACTCCAAGGCGCCCAACGTACCTACATTGTACACCACAACGCTCCACAGTTTTTAAGTGTGGTTATCTATTGATCTCTTGTTGCATACAACTTCTCCAGATTATAATTATTGCAAGTGTCGTGTAAGCCAGGTGAAAAAAAACACGGGCTTATTAGAAACCGTCGATAAGTTGGCTGAGAATTTATCAAGACGTCAAATATTTGTATTGACAGGAATGACGTGTCAGTTCTTTTAAACTAGTCAAAAGTCAAAACAGTTCAATGCCTCAAAATTTAATGACGACGAGTGTCTGATCCACGATGTAAGAGATGATTAACTTCTCACGTTATGGTCAGACTCAGTAATAGAAGGCTCTAGTGAGTCTAGTCAGAGCGGTTGGCCATCTAGCGAATGCGATGAGGATAATTTCTAGCGATTAATGAAAGAACATTAATTTTACAAACCGTCTTTTCACGAAAACTCGCCAGAGGTGCTCTTGACCTGACAAAACAAAGCCACAATGAAACGGAAAGGTTTCTAAACGTTGCGAAATAGAGGAAAAGAAAGGAACAGAAGCTATAGGCCTAGTCGTAGGTTGCAGTGCTTAAAGTGTGGAACAATAAGTGCCTGGACGCCCTTACCTTTCCGAAAGAAGTGCCTGGACGCCCCCTACTTTCCAAAAGAAGTGTCTGGACGCCCTTACCTTCTCAAAAGAATTGCCTGGACGCCCCTTGCCTTTCCAGGCTGTGCTGGCCAATATAAGTGGCAGGGCTGCATTCAGATTTTAAAATAAGTGCATGGACGCCGTCCATGACCGTCAATGACCGTCCATGACCGTACGTTCTATAATCATAGGCATATAAAAGATTTCAGCAGTGGGTGGGGGAAAAGATTTTACTTCTGCCCGAAAAAGAACTCTCGTGGTGGGATTTTCCCGTTCCAGACAAAAACGTTGACGGCCTTTTTTAGCCATCGTGTTGAAATGTGAAAAATACTAATTTTTTAATTTTCCCGTTTTCACGGGTCTGCTTGCCCGAAAAAACAGACTTGCCCGAAATTTGGGGGTATTTGTATTCGTACGCCTATGCCTATAATTATAGCCTTCAGCGTATACCCTCAACCATGCATGCTCAATTGCTCATTTTTCAATGAACTGATCGAGTGAGATTCTTCACGCTCGACTACAGGCACCATGCCATTTAAAGTAGGTCTAGGCTACCAGTGTACGCTGTATACGCTGGACTGCATGCTGAGTAGTAGTCTATTGACGGAAATCAATGGTCGCAATTGAATTTACGATCGGTAACCATATTCCATTAGAGAAACGCAGAACCTTCCGCAGTTGCGGAGAAAATGGAGACCATGCAATAATATTATGGCGAGAAGAGTTTTTTCTAGTAGACATATACACACGCGTTTGCATTTCGTTCAGACGATTGACTAAATGAATTCATTTCAGTTGTTTGCTCATCTTGATTCTTCGGATCAATTTTCGTTCTCTGTAGACTGCGCTTTGCAATGATTCATTGAAGCTCGATTCCTTCAATTTTTGCCTTGTCAATTACTGGTCGCAGAAGGATTGGCTGGATTGTATTGTATGATTGTATATTGTAATGTATCCATGCTTTTTTATAGCGCCTCTCGCAGACCGACTATTCAGAGACGCTATCAGAAAGAAAAACTCTGGGGGAAACTAAATGTTTTCAAAGAACGAGGAACTGATAAGAAAAAACAAGTGCGGAAGGAATGTCATTCCAAATGGAGGGACCAATCACAGCAAACCCTCAATGTTGTGCTTTGGAGACCAGACAGAAGATCTTGTAGATCGATGATCAGTTAGTTCAATATACATGTATACGTATACGACGTCTATGCAAATCAGCATGTATGATGCGTCTTTCTTAAGATATATGCATAAAACTAGAAAATTTCTAGTTTTTCTAGTTTTTCTAGAACTCTAGATCCAGTATAACCGACAAACATTTGTTGACAAAGAACATATATACAGAGTTCTAAATTCTGTCTCTGTCTGCCTGTCTCTGTCTTAAACTCTGTCTCTGTTTGTCTGTCTCTGTCTGCCCGCGTGTGTCTGTTAGTTTTGATCAGTCATTTTGCCATCCTGTCTATAGGCTAAGTCTGCTGAACTACCAGACTATATCAGTACTTCTGGACTTAATATTATATACTGTATATGCTAGTCTTCGCTTTAGCGCGTATGTATGTAGGCCTATGTATTGTATGTATGTATGTATGTATGTATGTATGTATGTATGTATGTATGTATGTATGTATGTATGTATGTATGTATGTATGTATGTATGTATGTATGTATGTATGTATGTATGTATGTATGTATGTATGTATGTATGTATGTATGTATGTATGTATGTATGTATGTATGTATGTATGTATGTATGTATGTATGTATGTATGTATGTATGTATGTATGTATGTATGTATGTATGTATGTATGTATGTATGTATGTATGTATGTATATGTGCATGTAGCCTAAGTATGAGACACGACAATTATGTCTGTCTGTCTGAGAATTAATAGGTCTAATTAGACGGCGGATTTCAGAGGCAAGCGAGTTGTTGAGACGTATTGCGGGTGAAGGACAGGGTAATCTATTGTATGAGATAAGCTGCTGCTAGATGGATGGATGGCTCTGATGGATGGCTCTGATGGATGGCTCTGATGGATGGCTCTGATGGATGGCTCTGATGGATTGCAACGATTCCATCATTCAGGGCTTCACCGGTCTTCCTCTGTCTCTGTGTCTCTGCCTCTGTCTATCTTTTTTTCTCTCTCTGTGTATGTCTCGTCTGTCTCTATCTGTGTCTCTCTTTGTGTCCCTGTCTGTCTCTCTATGTCTCTACCTTCTCTCTCTCTTCTCTCTCACTCTATATCTGTCTATGTCTGTCTGTCTGTGTCTGTCTGTGTCTGTCTCTCTCTCTTTCTGTCTGTGTCTGCCTCTCTCTCTCTCTCTCTCTCTCTCTCTCTCTCTCTCTCTCTCTCTCTCTCTCTGCGTCTGTCTCTGTCTTCATCACAGCACCATCAATCATAGTCTGTCTGTTGGTTGGCACCATCACTTGTGGTCTGTCTCTATAGACCATAGACCTACATGTATATGTATGTACGCCTGCATGTATGTATGCCTGTACACTGTATGTTCGTCTGCCTGTCTCTTTAATGCCGCGGTCTGCAACTGTGTGTAGTGGTGCGTTAAATTGCTTATTTGTATGTGCGCGTTCGTCAGTGTGTTTGTATGTATATTGGCTACGTCCGTCGTGTGTATATACAATACATGTATGTCGATGGAAGGTATACGCTATGTTTGCACAATGCATTATGTATACGTGTGCTTTTGCATGCAAATAGCATCGGAGGCCTGCATAAAAAACTGCAAATTATATCTGCCTGTTGATTGGTGATTTCTTTTCTATTTGGTTTCCGTAGATTTACGTGAATGAAAAGAAGCAAAGGATGATCAAGGTCGCGACGGATAGATGTCATATAAATGAGGACATGACATCATTTGGAGAACACTAGAAGGGTCCCTATGCGTCACGCGGCGGCTTGAGATGGATTCGAACCCGCAACCAACCGGCTCCATGATGAACACTATGACACGAAGAGCTTACGGATTCAACCTCCCAGGTCCCATCTCTACCTTCCATTCGGCAGATGGCGTTGGTAAATTGATTCGGGTATGACGGGCGTTTTGCATGGCTGTCTATCGAGTTAAATTCGACTCCTGTATAATAACCAGTGATCAATTTATCATTCGTTTATAACTGATTGTTATCGCAATGCATGCCTCTTGTCAGTTTGAAATTAAACGAAGATTATTATTGTTGTTGTTGTTATTATTATTATTATTATTATTATTATTATTATTATTATTATTATTATTATTATTATTATTATTATTATTATTATTATTATTATTATTATTATTATTATTATTATTATTATTGTTATTATTATTATTAGACCTATTATTATTATTATTATTATTATTATCCTTTAATATCTTCAAGAAAACACATCAACAACAGGAAACACACAAAAAAACAGAAAAGCTACAGCTACAGTCACACGTCTTCCGGCCTCGGCTCAGCCAAAGTGCCTCGAAAGGCCACCGAGTTGAAGCGCTGGACAGTAATAGAGAGGCGTTGCAGCAAAAAGCAGGTCTCTCTCAGATCACCGGAAGACAATGATAGAATGCGGCCTAAATCTGATAAAAAGTCGAGACCAATAGTACAAATGGGACCTAGAGTCTCAAGGGCAAGAGGGACAAAAAAGTGAGTGTTTGCAAGAGCGGCGTATTTAGTATTTTTCCTCTCCGTTGCAATCTCGGCAGCCGCGCCCGCCGTCGAAGCCGTGGCCTGGATATATGATGGTGCAAGAGTGTCTACCACTGTCGCATCCCACACAAGATGACGACCCGCACGCCATGGAATCATGGTAAGGCCGTCTGGTCGTCTACCATCAGTTCGAAGTAGTCCTGGTGGCTCTTTAATGGACGGTATTCCTGCTTTTGAAAGAGAGCGGTGTATAATGTCGTTGATCGTGCTGTGTCGAGCTATTCGACCGAAGCCGAGAGAGCAAGACAGGCCGTGGCTGCCTCTGGCGTCGATTTGAGCTCCGCAGGCGCAAGTGTGTGGTTCACATATTGCGGCCCCAAGTCGCAAACCGACGGCCACTCGAACATCCT
>OX243819.1:8424559-8454559 GCA_945859605.1 Lumbricus rubellus
CGTACGCCTATGGCGACACTAATCATCTTTGGAATGGCAGTGTCGTTAAACATGTAACAAGCACAGTCAGGGACTTACGGTTCATTTCTTATTTCTATAGCGCCAAGAAAAATAGCAACACTGTTGCTGGCGACTAACCATGGTCATTGCAGCAGCAACAACAACCATTGAAGTCCGTTCTACTCATCTTATGCCTCAGTCCTTCTTCTGCCTCTGCTGCTGCAGTCTATATATTGCGTCTCTTATTTCTCCCACGGGACAGATCGTGAGCAACACTGGCATCGACTGTTCTCTATGATTCTCACTATATATATATGTGTGTATATAACGTATATATAACGTATATATGTGTATAAATATATATTTATGTGATACACATATATGTTGTGTGCGTATATTATTTATATATATATATATATATATGATATCGTTAGTGAGCGTATTCGTGCGTGTATGAATTGGTGTAGGCCTATATTTGTATGACAATATACGTAATGTATATCTATTATCTATACTATAATCTATGAGCTTGGGTCACATGTAATATTATACTTAGAGTCTACATGTATAACAGATACGACACGCGATACGTATATGCCCCATTCATTCATATACATGTATGACCCACGAATCGCATTCACCGGTTGATGTATTTAGTTGCGGCATGCATGCAGTCGTCCGAAATGCTCGCTTTATATACACATATATACATATGCTTATAGGATATAAATAAATTATATATATATATATATAACTGATCCACTGCGTGTGCTGTGAGGCGTGTCTCTTTTGAGGGCGGTGTCCGTCCTTTGAAGTCCCACTGGAACTCTCTACAGGATACTCGAACACGGATATCAACCGTTTCGCATATGAACATATGAACTATGAACACGGTGCTGATCGCTTCATATCGATATCATTATGAAATATTATAATAATAGTCTCAGATATATATATACTATTATAGACTTTATATATATTATATGCAAGCAAATGGTTTCTATCACGGAAATACCATGTGTCTGGTATCGGTTTTTGGTAGCGAACTTGAAGATAAGAATTAACTGACTTGGTCGTAGTTGTGACTTGTGACTGTATCTCCAGAGAAGTGGTTGAAATACTTCTCTCTCGGTCAAATGCAATATACAAAATATATGTATATACACCGTGATTCAATAAAAACTAAGCCAAATTGTTTTTCATATATCTCTAATGTCTGATAACATATCGAGCTAAAAGTTTCCAAATATTTAGAGAATTGGACCAAGAATATGGTCCCAAAATTTCATGAGATATATACAGTTGAACGGATAAAAAGATATGAATATTTAAACTTCATATGCCGAAATTGCAGTTTACAAGCATGAAATTTTGAAAACATATTTTTGGTCCAATTCTCTAAATATTTGGAAAATTTTAGCGTGATATGTTATCAGGCATTAGAGATATATGAAAAACAATTTGGCTTAGTTTTTATTGAATCACGGTGTATATACAGGGTGGGCCAATAGGAATGCAACAACTTTGACGCCTTATAACTTAAACAATTTTTATCCGAACATCGTGATCAATATATTAAATTGAAGGTAATTATCCATTCTACTATTGTGTCAAATCCTGCGCTGATATACGTCACCGTTTAAATAAAAAATTTGGTGCGGCGCACACCTCTCAATTTTGAATGTAAATAATGAACATCGTGGCGCCGCACACGGAAGAGGATAGAATTTTAATCATAATCTTAAGAGTAGAAAAAAATACAATGCACATCAGATGTTCATAGAATTCTCTTCTAGAAAATGGAATAAATATGATCTACATCGATTGATTAAACAAATTGATGCCATGGGAACGTCCAACAGCCGCAACTGTGGCCACAAACGTTCTCCCGCCGGCGCATCGTTCACGTCATAGTTACGGTTGCCTATCTGAACGCTAACGTACCAGAGTTTATTGAACCGGCGAACTGGCCACCGAACAATTCGCATTTAAACCCGGTTGACTATTTGATCTGGGGTTGTCTTCAGCAACTGGTTATCGTGAACCGATACGTGACGTTGAACATTTTTGAAAAAATTGATTGTTTACTGCTAGGCTGAAATAACCCGAGCACGTGGCACTCAGCCATTGATCAGTGGTCGTCTCGTGTCCATGCTGTCATTAAAGCACGTAGTGGACATATTGAATATTTGTTTGACTTATGATAAATTCACTCAAGATATGAATTGTTAATAATTGTGAGAACTAGTGAGTGTTTACTGTGTTTAGAATTGAGTCATTGACATATTCAGTTTAAGACTTTTGGTTTTTCTCGCAGTTTCATGGCAAAAAAGGGACATCGAACATTAATAGCATTATCTCATAAAGTCGTAATAGTATCTCTTAGATATTTGGCAGATTGATAAAATGGATAATTATGTTCAATCTGATATATAGGCCAAGACGCTCGGATAAAAATTGTTTAAGTTATAAGGCGTCAAAGTTGTTGCATTCCTATTGGCCCACTCTGTACAATCGAAATTTGATAATTCCCACCGATAGAAATTCACAAGTGCACACAGACTGTGCCTCTAAAGAAAGTAAAAGTTAAAAAATAGTGACCGCCCTAACGTGCATGTGTCTACACTCTACAGTATGTCTGCATAATAAGTATTTATGAGCTCATGCATGCGCCTACACGTACATGTAGACTGCGGGTGGCTCGGTCGCAATGTAAACGTGGACTGTGAGGTTGTACTGAGATGTACTCTGGCTCCGACACTAATCATCTTCGATATGAAACAGTGTCGTTAAGCCCTAAGTATACCGCCTACAGGTAGGCCTACATATGAAGACCTTTGGACTATAATAGTGTACACCGCGTTTTTTCTCTTCAAAGACAACGGTGATTTGTTCTCTGATTTGAAAGAACCTGCACTGAATGCAAAAATTCTTTGTTTGATATCACGATACCCGTCTACTTTTTGACCTTCCGTCAGCTTACAGTCTTCACGCTCAGCTAATTATCTTCACGCTTCGATACCTGCATGCATGGCTGGTGAATTACATCGGTGTCGATCGTCAGTTGCTGTTTTCATTACACATCGTCGTCGTCGTCGTCGTCATCATCGTCGTCATCGTCGTCGTCGTCGTTATTACCATATCTTGTCAAAGTGGATCACTGCGTCTTTTTTGCTTCGATTTGCAACTGCGGAACAGAGATCATTATAAGTAATAAGGGACATAGCAAGAAATGTTTGAGGAATGCATGGGCAATGTTGGCTGCATGGTCACATTGCAGAGAAATTAAAGGCATACACACTCAACTATTGTTATGCACACACACAACCTCATGCTATAATTCTTGCTCGTCTTCATCACCAGTACCTTTTCTTTCTTCTCAATCTTCTAAACGTTCCCTATATTATTATTATCTTCTTCTTTTCCTTCTCTTTCATTTATGTCTTATACATGCTTTTTCATCACACATTTTCCCTTCTTTATTTACCGTGTCTTCTTTACCTTCTTATCCAATTTCTCCTGCCTCAGACTCTACTTTTAAGTTGTAGGCCTATCGTCCTCTTCATCTTCATCTTCATCCTTATTCGTCGTCGTCTTCTTCTTCTTCTTCTTCTTCTTCTTCTTCTTCTTCTTATTGTTCTTACTATTCTTCTTCT
This sequence comes from Lumbricus rubellus, assembly GCA_945859605.1. Taxonomy (NCBI): domain Eukaryota; kingdom Metazoa; phylum Annelida; class Clitellata; order Crassiclitellata; family Lumbricidae; genus Lumbricus; species Lumbricus rubellus. The sequence continues at coordinate 8,428,216 of OX243819.1, forward strand.
TCTTCTACCTCTTCTCTTTCATCCATTTCTTCATCCTCTTCTTCCACCTTCTTCTGCTTCTTTTCCTTTCCTCCTCATTCTTCTCTTCCTCTTTTTCCTCCTCCCAGTCTTTCCACGCAGCCGTTGGAAGCGGCGTCTGTCATCCGCTGTCAGTTTTTATGGTCATCGCTGACGTCACTCTTCTTCCGCTTCCTCTTCTTCCTCTTCTTCTCATTAGCTTCGGCTGACTAAACAGACAAAGCCGATGGATCTGCAGCCGATATACGATGATGCACAACCGATCTTCCTTCAGCCAATACACCGTCAACGTCGACGATCCAAAGTATAGTCTCGTCTCTCAACGTCGCATCATTTGAAGTCTGCTGGGGTTTCCAGTCGGCTAATCATCGAAGCTACGGACGATTCATCCTTCGAAACAGTATACATCGCCACCGCCACCACCGCCATCGCTGCCTATACGTCGTTTCGACTTCGATTCCAGTTCATAGACTTTTGCTTTTGCTTTTGAGTACGATTTTGTATTTTAAAATCTACATATAATATTATTATATAGAGAAGAGACGCAGACTACCCGTACAAGATTCTCTAATGTTTGTAAGCTGCTTATAGTTTCGAGATTCTAATTTTCATTCTTTCATTCTATTGTTAATTCTAGTGTTTGTCTAGATTCGAGATTCTATTTAATATTCATTAACCTGGACCATGAGAAAAGAAGACATAAAGAAAATCGAAGCGTTTGAAATGTGGACTTGGAGAAGAATGGAGAAGATCAGCTGGACGGAAAACAGAACAAACGTGGAAGTGTTGGAAAGGGTAGGAGAGGAAAGAACAATGATAAAAAACAACCAGAGTAAGACATAAGAAATGGATAGGGCATACGCTAAGAGGAGACAACCTGGTAAAACGGTGATAGAAGGAAAAATGGAGGGGAAAAGAACAAGAGGAAGACCACGACAGATGCTGCTGCCTGCTGGACACGTTGATGACGAGGATTGGATGCCAAAAACTAAAGGAGAAGGCCCAGCGGAGGGAAGAGTGGCGACATTGGACAACCGAACCTGCCTAAGGGCAGAGAACCAAAAGAAGAAGAAGAGTAGGCATTACAGTGTTTGTATGTTGTCTAGTTCGAGATGTTGGTGTTCATTCTAGTGTTTGTAGGTTGTATAGACTTTTCTATGTGCCTGTTCTCTGCTGCGGTCTTGCACCAGCGTCCCTCATTCGTCATGAATCTAGTCTCAAAGTCTCACATTACTCGACGCCGTGCGACTTGAACAAACACAGCACAAATTGTCGAGCACATCGAGTGCAAACAGATTCTGTTTCATTGCGATAGGTTGACAAAACCCAGTTTCTAACTGATTGAAAGCCAAACACTACGGCCACATAACAATAACATTCAATGCGTGTACACAGTGTGAGAATTGTGGAAAAAATAGCCGGGTGGGGGTGGGTTGGACTATGATCCACTGGAAATTGGGGTGTGAAAAAGACTTTACTATGGAGTTCTATGAATGACTGGGATTGAAACTCCCAACCTTCCGGCAATTCTCACCTTGCGTATATATATATACATATATTCTCACCTGGTCACCTGGTGCCGTCAGCTTCTGGAGCTCTGGCGAAAGCCTTGATGTATTCTCTCCAACGTCTCCTCTCTCTAGTCGCCTCTCGTAGCTCCTCCAGTCTCATGCCAGACTTTTCCTGTACCTCATCCAACCATTTCTTCCTAGGTCTTCCGCATCTTCTCCTTCCCTCACCGCATGCCGTCATCAGCTCCTTTTCCAGACCGTTAGATCTCATCACATGGCCGAAGTAGCTCAATTTTCTCCAAGTTGCTGTTTGCTGCAGTGTCTCCTCCCTCTCTATTCCAAGCTCCTTGCGCACCGATTCGTTAGTTCTCTTCTCCGTCCATGAAATCCTTAGCATCTTTCTCCAAATCCACATCTCACACGCGTTGATTTTCTTTTCCATATCCCGTGTCTTTGTCCATGTCTCGCATCCATATAGGACCACTGGGAAGATCAGTGCTCTTACCAGTCTTTTCTTTGTTTCCCTGCTCACGTATTTATCCTTCCAAATCTTTTCCAGACCGTTCATTGTCGTTTTCCCCATTATTACCCTCCTCCTTATTTCCATATCACTTCTTCCCTCCTTCTCTATCATAGATCCCAGGAATGTGAAGCTCGATACTACCTCTATCGTTTCTCCATCCACCTCAAAGTTTTTGTATGTTGCAGTTGTCATAACCTTTGTTTTCTTTACATTGAAGTATAGTCCCGCCTTTTCGCTTTCCTTCCTGACTCTTCTTATTAACTCAACTAGGTCGTCCCTCTTACCCGCCAATAATGTCGTATCATCGGCATATATTCTAATCATCATAAACGGCTATGATGATGATGATGATGATGATGATGATGATGATGATGATGATGATGATGATGATGATGATGATGATGATGATGATGATGATGATGACGGGTTATCATAATTGCAAAGACATCGATCGAGTGAAGGGCAAATGAGACATAATGACCACATCATGGTCAGATGCAGCATCATAATAATTATGTGCCTTAGTAATAGATATAGACTTTATACTATAATATTATTATAGACTAGATAGACTATGTCAATGAGGATTGCATCGACTAAAGCACCTGCCATAAGCAGACTTTAGCGTAAAGAGTGGGCAGCGTTCCTCCTCTAATGCACCCACAGTTGGATCCTAAGCCACTGACCGACCGACCCACCGACCCACCAAACTATATACCGACCCACCCACCTACCACCCACCTACATGTATATACCGACCGACGGACGGAACTAATACCTGAGGTGGAAATGATGCGGAAGTCTGGCTTCGGTTCTGATCCTTGCTGCAGCTGGTCCCATCTTCACTGCAGTACAACTATATACATGTACAATTGTACATGTATACAACTATATACAATTATACATGTATATATATATATGTATATATATACATGTATAATTATATATATACATATATATATATATGTATATGTGCATGTACATGTATGCAGAGAACGATGAGAACCAGGACGATTAGAACTCACCATAATAATTATTATGGATCGAAATGAGGAAGAGGAGGAGGAGCAGGAGGAGGAGGGGGGAGAGGAGCAGGAGCAGGAGAAGGTGTTTATGAGTAAAAAAGTAATCTACAATAAGCAACAAATCCACTCCACGGAGTACTTTTTGTTTGTATGTGCACTTGTTATAGCGCCCCTTCAAGCTACATGTGTATCGCTACTCAGAGGCGCTCCCGAATGCAGAGAGGACACTGCATCGGAGTTTCACGCCAAAGCGCTGAGCAATTGTGAGTGAAGGACTTGCCCAAGGTCCCTACGCGGCGAGGTGGATTCGAACCTTGAATCTTAATTCCGGTTCCAAGGCTGCGACGCCACCACTATACCACCGAGCCCCACTTATACTTGTTTGTTTGTATGTATGTTTGTTTGTGCACTTGTTATACTGTCTGATACACTGCATACAACTCTTTTTCTATAATCGACATAGAGTGAAAATTTCTAAAGTTTTTTAAGCTAAATCTTATTAAAAGTTTAATAAATGGTGTAAAACGTTAATCATGATCGACAGCATGCAGGGAACAAATTTTGCTATAATTTAATGGGCAAATGCTGTGTTTGGGTGTCTCAGAAAAGATATAAATGAAGAACTCATAAACTATGAAGAATATATAGTATATAGAGTTCATCTTAATGTTGATTGTGGTGCTGAACGGTTCTATAAGACTGAACCAATGACGGTCAGCTTCTCATCCTGGCATCTCCAGGGAGGAAGGCCCCTTCAGAAATGATTTCCCGAAAGAAACATTTTCACAAAATGATAATAAGTTTTTGGTTGCTGTTTTGCGTTATTGTATTATATATACAAGAGAGTGATATTATTTAGGCCTACTATTATAATTGTGACTATAGTGATGTTATTTACTATATATACACACAATAATATATGATGCCATCACATTATAAGTAAGTGCAATTTGCCTGCTACTCAAACTCTCCCCTGCTCGGCGTTACTTATAGTCTCGGCGATCGTCTGCTTTTGTTCCCCCAGAAACCTGGATTTGCCTAGAGGAAGGGAACTAGATTACACATTGGATGAGGTAGCAAACAAAAACTAAAGGTGGTACATCACAAGTTACTGAGTAGAATTTTTCCATGCTTTATGGTGTGATGAAATTCCGAAAAAGCCATAAGAGAATGGAGAGGAAATAGGATGTCGAGAAGATGGATGATTAAACTGGATTAGGCATATGGCACGCGCGGTTCGATAGAAGTTGTAGAAGAGCCAATCATGCGACGAGCTGGACATATGAGGAACGATGGAGAAGGGAGAACCATGGAAGAACTGGCAGAGGACGATCAGGTATACGACATGAAGTGCCTGAATAATACAGCTACATACAGTTTGACAATGACTTAGGCTACTTACAAATTTCAGAAGTTCAGCATTGAAGCCCATCAACATAGGAAACATCATGAAGAACAAGCAGAAAGAGGAAGAGGAGATGAGAGTGGAGAATAGAGAGGAAGACGAGGAAAGGGACGTTGAAAAGTGGAGAATAGAAAGGATGAGGAGGAGAAGGAGGAAGAGGAGCAGGATGAGGAGGAACGAGAGACCGAGGAAGCGGTGGATGCATGCGACGGTGGAATGTTTTTTATGATTCCAGTCGAATAGGTGTTTCAGTTCATCTGTTCCGTTCATATATATATTATATACATATAATACATATATGTGTGTATATATATAATTATATATATATATGTGTGTGTATATATATATATATATAAACATGTATATCTGGCGCCGATTCGTCGACGATAAAACGCAGTGATGTGGAAACATCGGCCAGAATTAGCAGCTGACCATAGCACACTAGACGACGACGACGACGACGATGGCGATGACGTCACCGGCGCATCTACGCATCACTGCAAGTGCTCCAGCCTCCTCCGCCTTTGCCTCCGCCTCCACTGAAACCGAGGAGAAGGAGGATGAGGATGAGGAGGAGGAGGAGGAGGAGGAGGAGGAGGAGGAGGAGGAGGAGGTGAATACATTGCAATATCTGCAGTCGATGACGATGGAGGAAGTTCCATCTACACAAACTGAATCCTAATGCATGGAGAGGAGAGGGAGGGATGTAGGGAGGGAGGGAGGAAGGAGGAGGAGGGTGATGAGCGGCGGAATGGAAAGGAAATCGCATAGAAATGATCATCCAGCAAAATATTAGCAATGCATAGGATTATTTCGCTGGAATAATTTATACAATCTATGGATAGTGGATTGCTTATTATGTATGCTATGTATGCATGCATATAATTGTGTATCTACGTATCACACCTTGTCACCTTGTGCTGTCAGTTCGTTGAACTCTAGCGATTGTCATGGCCAGCCTTCTTGAATCTACGTATAGATATATAAATATATGTCTTTATGCATATAAATAATTATATATCGATATATAAAATATTGTTGGATATAATTATCTCACAAACATCTATACTTATTGACTCATCTCAAGACACTTTAGCATGCAGTCTACCTACATACTGCCTCTAATCTAATCTAATATAATCTAATCTGATCTAATCTATAATCTAATCTAATCTAATAATTATGGATGCACAATGCATGATCGCTTCAAGTCTATTGAACTCCTACGCCACTGCTCATACGTTGGCGGTGCCAATCCCAAGCCTGGTGAAAGAAGGAGGGTAACACGAATCATCTCTGATACGACACACAGTGTCGTTAAACATCAACAAGCAATCAATCTATTGCAGTCGACGATTGAGCAACAGTCGCGTTGTTCAACGGAATTTTATTGATTGATTTTCTCTTCGTGAAAAGTTATCGATTGATTGTCAGAATGATGTTGCTGAAATTCAAAATCACTCGAATGGTCACGTGACTTCGACGTCGATTTTAAGCAACAGTCCCAACGGAACTGAATGAAAACCGACGTATACTAGGTGGGGGGGGGGGGACTGGGGAGTGTACCGTGTTCCTTACTTGATGTGAAGCTACGTTGCTTTTATTCAGCTCTCCGTTCATCAATTCTCCTCTCTATGCTTGCTTTCAATCGTTCTGTAATGAACAATAAATTCCGCTACATAGTCAATCGCATTAAGTGCTGCTTCTGCCTCCATCTATCCATCTATTCATCTGCTTTTACAGCTTAAAGCGTAATCCTTGCTGCTGCTTCTGCTGCTGCTGATGCTGCTGCTGCGCTTCCAGTCGACTTAGACCTCTGCTGGGGCCGTGCATGGGGCGGCGGTCAGACGGGAGGACGGAGACTTAGGGCACGGTCAGACTGGCGGCATCTGTTCCAGCCGATAAGTTAATGCGCTAAGCCAGGCGTCAACGTTGGTCGAGGCTTAGACTAAAAGCATCGTCGTCGTCAGCCGTCCATGTCTGCACCATCCTCGCCAGATCAAAGAGTCGTTGCACCACCGATCCTCCCTCCCTCCCCTACCCCTCCACGCTTTCAATCTGCTTACTACCCTTCCTATTTCGTCCCCCCGTCCGTCTGTCGTGCCAACTGCCCCTCGGCGGCGGCGGCGTCCATATCCTGCCGTCGATCGCTGTCTTCCGTGACGGCCGATCCACCGTCATCCATCTGATGATGTAGAAGCTTCCGATGGCCACATTTTATCGTCGTCATTGCAATGGATTTACTCACGCATCACTGCACGCCTATCTTCGACCACTCACCGTATACTCTCATTTCTACCACAGATGCTACTGTGGCTGCTGCTGCTGCCGCTGTTGCTATGGAGTTCAAGTACAATGCGATCGCCATCGTATAATCGCAATCTCTGAACTTCTAATGCGCCACAAGTAAGAAAGTCAAGCGCTAAGCACCAGCTATAAACACACGAGCGCTGCGTTGAATCAGCGGGATCATGCAAGGGGTATATAAGTCCAAAGCAGGTCCGACTCCGATTTCCAGACACTGCAGAGTGAATGCTTTCTAGGTTGAGAATTGGAATTTGGAAGTTAAGATGAGTCGACGGAAATGTCATTGAAGATGCTGCGAGACTTTAGTTTTGATTGGAAAGCTGCGTATGGTGATGGATAGATAAGTATATGATGGAGTTGATGATGATGGTGCGTGATTGGCAATGATGGTGGAGGAGCAAAGAAAAACCCAGGAATTATGAGGCAGATTGTGCCAGAGACAAAACGGCATCGTCGGCATAGATGTGTATAGGTCCCTATATATTTCAATTTATTATTCCGGGTAAATTGCTGCAAAGCTAATATTTCAAGGTACATGTATACCTGGGAAATCGACAAGCGACACTAAAATTAATACAGTCAACATTCGCATAAAGTTTATAAACGATAAAAATCGATACGAGACAAGATGCGCATAGCGTCGATATATATTGTAAGAAAATATATGTGAAACCAAGGTGCACATAACTCAGCAATTGAAATCTGTAACCCGACATTCAATCTCATGTTCAAAAGTCATTTGTATTTCAATTTCTATTTTCATAGCAATTTGTGAATCACTGCTATAAAAGCAAATTTGCTAAAAGCGCCAAATGATCTGACATAAGATGATCATTCTTGGCACCTTTACGACTCTTTGAAACATGAAAGAGACTTTATTATTTTCAAGTTTTGCTGCTCTCTATAGTATACTCTACCACAAACAATACAATATGCATGCATTTGAGCATGCATAGATACATCTATGTGTATATGCACACTGCACAGTGCGGGAATAAATGTGCATATATATAATATATATATGCATACATATATATAATATATATGCATATATTATATTATATTATATATATATATATATATATATGTGTGTATGTAAGCTGAGTATGCAACTATGCATGTTTGTATATTATGAGTGTGTATATATGCATGGACGGGCGGACGAATCTTGGTCCGGTCGGGTGACCAATGTCGGTATGGATGATACACATGTATCGTATACAAAGGGGGGACTTCGAAAAGAATGAAGTAAGATGGGGTAGAGTGGGGAGATGGGGGAAACTCTGCTTATCACGCCATCTGATAATATTTGACGCATCTCGACGATTATTTGGACGACTATCGGGCAACCAACGACGACGACGATGACGACGATGACGACGAGTATTATATATATTTATATATACATTATATTATATATATTATAGTATATTATTATATACACAATTCGTGTTATTATGATGACTGCTTTTGCTACGAATGCATTGGACCAGAAAGACCCCGGATGTATGAATCATTTACGCGATGTCAACTCACATCGGAATTAAACATAATATAATGGTATCGGCCTGTCTGTCTCTCTCTCCCTCTCTCTGTCTGTGTCTGTCTCTGTCTGTGTGTCCCTCTCGCTCTCTAGCTCTCTCCCTTCAGTCTCTCTGTTGCTCTGTCTGTCTCTGTCTGTGTGTCTCTCTCCCTATGTGCGTCTTGAAAACGAATGCATTCCAGTACGCATTCAACATTTAAACACATGCGTCACACATACAACACACACACACACACTCACACACACACACACACTCACACACACGGGCGCACATTCAGTAGGTTAGGACCTACGACCCGAGAACTCTATTACAGCTAAATTTTAGATTTTCATTTGCCGTAAGAGTCTACACGTACACCCGAGACCAACTGCTTTGATGGTTTCATCCATTACACAGAGACCATTGAAGGACAATCTGGGGATTGGCCAGTATATTTTAGAAGCCGAGCCAGCGTCCGTTCGAAAAAATCTCAGAACCTAAAACATCTTGAAGTTGCATATATAGGTGTAGCGCCTGTCACCGCCTGTGCCACTTCAAGATTTTATAGGCCCTCCTCATATGTTCTCACAGGTTTCGCAAGGGTATACATGAGAATTCGCCTATGTATGCATATTATGTGGCATTATGTGCATAACCATAACCATAGCCACCAATTACATTGCTCCACGTATAGCACATTAGCGACATATAGCATGCAAACAAATTTTAAAACAAACTGAAGGAAAGTTGGAAAGAGACTCATAATAGACTAAAGTTTAAGATTAAGGTTTATGTAACTTAACTAGTTAACTAAGACAAAGATATTAACAAAAACCAAGCGTGAAAATGTGTCCACATAGACAGGGGCGGATCCAGGAGGGCTTATCCGGCCATGGCCCCCTCAGTTAGAATTCCCATGTATCGTGGTCCCCCCCATTTGGATTGAACATGCTGTGGAACAATGTATATATTGTACAATTTGGCCCCCCTATAAAGAAATACGCATGCATTGCGGCCCCCCTATTTGGAAATGGCATGTTTTCTAAAAGTCAGAATGAATCTGTGGACTAAAAAACAGGTCATCAACTTTTTCGGCGGACAAAATGGTATGATTTTCCCGAAAATTTGGCCGGATGACTAAAAAAAAAGGTTATCAACTACTTTTTCGGCGGATACCACCCAAGGCCTACAATTTTTTCCGGACCCAAGACCAAGACCAAAAATTTTTTGCCCCCCCCCCGTCCAAAGTTTCTGTATCCGCCCTTGCACACAGAGTACATTAAATGTATAGCCATATAATATTAAATTTTAATATTATATGGCTTACGTGCAAAAGAGAGAGAGAGAGAGAGAGAGAGAGAGAGAGAGAGAGAGAGAGAGAGAGAGAGAGAGAGAGAGAGAGATAGACATGAGACATCTGCAGCTGGACCTTCTATATTGGGAGTGATGAAGAGAAGATCCGAAAACATAAACAAAACCATTTCTTTGTACATCCTGCAGGACTGCGTACAGTGCGTAGTCACTGTAGTGTGTAGCCAACACATGTGTGTAGGTAAAAGACAGACAAAAATAAGTGAGTAAACAAAGACAGGTTCATACAGATATACATCCAAACAGTGATAAATTGACAGAGTCAATGGCAGACAAACAGACTGATTGACAGACAGACAGATACACACACACAAGCACAAAGACAGACATACAGACAGACAGACAGAGCAAGGGATGAGCAGAGTCAACAGACATCGGTATGGTAAGAACATAGCAGAGCGCCGATGCTGCTGCAGTCATGCACCGATGCGGACCCTTTGTCTCGTGCCAGGTCAAAGACGCAGCATCAGCAGCAGCAGCAGCACCAGTGGTCGTGAAAGAGGAACGTGCCTGTGTCTCATTATATAGAGCATGGTGTGGTGGTGATGACGATTGAAAAGCCCCTTACGCTATAAATAAACAGAGGCACGAATTGTATGCAAAGCAGGCGACAGTCACTGGACACCGATTGTTGTCTGGTGTATAACGTCTCTATACGCTCAGGATTCCTCGGCTATTGACATTGCTCGGATTGTGTGCGATCCAGTTCCACTGCTCTTCCAACGGCTCTCTGTCTCCCCTTCGCTCGTCCTCCGACTCGAGTGTGCACACGAATTCTCTTCCCCCACTTACCCCTCTTTCTTTTCTTCTTCCTCCTCTTCTTCCTCCTCCTACTCGTTCTCTTCCTCAACGTCTCATGTCTTACAGATGCTCTCTTTTGCGGTGATGAACAGCACACGCCAAACCCATGGCCCTCAAGTCTGCTTTATCACTCATCTCGCTTCTTCGTTCCCATGAAAAGACTACGAAAGGACATCTCGCGGTTTGTCAAAGCAGTCTACAACACCAGCTATAGACATGTATGACGCAAAGCTCGGAAGCTTTCATGCGTTTTTCTTGATGCTAATAAGGCAATAATTATTATTGCAATTGAAATCTTCAGCTAGAGTTTGAGAATAAACATGACTACGGAAGGCTGGAATTTATTCCATAAAACCACACTGGACTCATATGGGTGACTGCCATCACACGTGTGTACCGTGTAAAAAACTCTTTTCGTGGCTAAGAGTTGACGTGACTTTTATAGAGACCGTTGTGAATAGTCAGTATAGAGCTTTATAATAGAAGGCAATGAATAGCACAACCTAGACTAGAGTCTATTTTATATAAGGCGCTCGCGAAGCACTTTGCGGAAGAGTTTGGAGAGCATAGAAAGAACTGGCAATGCATGAAACTGCGCAGTTTAAAAATAAATGATAAGTGAAAAGGAGCTGAAACATTGTTATTATATATAGGCGTTAAAAGCCGTAGATTGTCACTGCAGCAGAGACAAGGTGCATGATCGCACGATGTTCTGTGAGAGAAAGAGGCGAAATCACCAACTGTCCAACAGGGCTATTATGTTAAAGCTGAGCATCGATGGCAACAATATTTACGATGTCCAATTGTTCATGCTATAGGCCTACAACAACAACAACAACAACAACAACAACAGCGACAGCTGCTATATAGTAGGCCTATAATACTACTACAACTGTTGATGCTACTACTATTGCCAGATATGTGCACGATTTATTAAATTGCTAATAAAATAGAATAATAGACTTACAATGTAGGTACTCAAATTTATGAATCGAATAGAATTAGAATCGGCAGAATCTTTTTGCCAGATATAGAATTAGTATTGACTGTTTGCCAAATCGATTTGAATATAAACGATAAGTTACCTACCACTGTCTGGTGCAACTATACTAAGTACTACTAAGTATACAGGCCCACAGTAACTAAGATTTGATTTGACTTGAATTTGATATGATTGTCGCAACTAAATATTACTACCACTGTAACAACTAGTTCATAACTACATGAAACGTGAGGTCTTGCAACACACCCGGATCACCTTCGGACTACTCTTACGGACAACCATTTTTGACTCGACGCAGCGCTCGTGAATAAGCTGATGCCCCGCGCTTGGCTTTCGAGTAGCGCTTTAGAGGTTTAGGGATAACGATTACGAATACGATTCGTCGGCTATTAATCTTATAAGCTAGATTGTTGCGACCTACCACAGCGAATAAGCTTACTGAACGACAGCTGCGACCACAGAGTATATATCGGCTACATCATGCAGTGCCAAGCAGTGTATAAATACATAGTGTGATGTCCCAAGAAACCGGTTCGAGATCAGACCTATTCCGCTGTGAACGAACTTGGAACCTTAAGGCTTAAGCTAAAGTCCTTCTCACATACTAAATGCTTAGTGCCATCAATGTTCTGGTCTTGCAAATACTCTCTTTTCTGTCATGTTACTCGTTTGTACACATTATTGTTGGCCTACTCATAAGAAAAATAAAACTGCAGCATTCATTCATTAAATGAATTTATATAGCGCCTCTTCAAGGGGATTACTTAGAGGCACTCCCATGCAACATCAGCGCAGTCAAATGAAACTCTTTTAAAATGAGAGAAGAATGGAGAAGAAGGAGTTTTTTTAGAAAGGGAGCGTCGCGTCAACGGAAGGCCATTCCAGGTCGATGGTTCTATACCACCGAGAAGGCACGGTTCTGCATATAATTATTGGAGATACGAGCAAAAGTATATCACATTCGCTTCTATTGCATACAAAATATTACAGCCCGTAAATGTACTGTAGATCAGGGGTTCTCAACCTTTTTTCGCGCGCGACACACCTAAACTTGAAACCAAATTTTGCGACACACCATGCAATCGTCATGTGAAAATCGTTGGAAAAAATTAGGCCTAAGCCACCTTTAGCCTATATAATATATATTTATATACTATATGAAATTGTTATAAAGTTTGATGAATGAAATGTTGACACGTAATGCTTTCTAGTTTCTAACTATTCTAAAATTCCATATTCTACAAATCTAAATTTACGATTCTACGTCATTTTATGGCTCTGCGTAAATGTTTGACCTAACAGTTAATGGGATTTTTGCTCCTGCATTTTCTTTGGACCATATGGTAATATGCATGGGCGGAGTTTATCAGGGGCTAGGGGGAGCTAAGTCCCCCCCCAAGAAGGCCCAGATTCAGCTTTTTAACCACGAAAATGATATCTCTTTCCGGATTTAGCCCCCCTAAGAAGGCATTAGCCCCTCCAAGAACGGAAACCAAACTCCGCCCATGGTAATATGAGTATCCACAGGCTTTGTGAGTGCAACACGTAGCCCACAGTTGCGTAGCAACCTGGCCCGATGTCTCTGAAGACTTAATTTAAGCTTGGGTTCTTAGGCTACTCGTAAACGAGACTAACGAAAATAGCCAATAGCTTAGGAGTTATAAAACTGTTTTAGATATAGTTACTGTCTTAGTTTTTAAAAATAGCATGAAATATTATAAATTAGCCTATCCGTAGTCCAAGTTACTCTAATAGATCAAAACAATACACTGCCGAAAATAAACGCACTTCAAAACGTCGAATTATATAAACGGAAAACTGGAAAACGTAAGCCTGCAGATAATTTTTTAGTTAAAAAACTTGGACCATTGGGATTTCTGGTCCCTGGACTTTGTCCCCCTTATATTTATATTGTAAGTTGTCACGCTCTGAATAGGTCTAGGCCTATACGCAAAAAGCTAAGATAGCACATCCAACCATTCTGCGTCATCAATCTTAGAACCACTAAAGTTCTGTTTCTTTATGATAGTCTAATTTTCCCATTATTTTTTAAGCTTACAGCATTGGGCAAAATTTTTTAATTGGTGCGCTCGCTAACGTCTAATAGGCCTAATGTAATTTATGTCATGTAGGCCTACATAGGATTGCATGTGGGCTTATAAGGCAAAGATTGTGGCTGCTTCCAATTGCGATCAAATGGAATAGATAGCATAAATGAAGTCTTTCGGTTATAGGCTATTTTCACAACATACGCCTGCTAAACTGCTAATGTGAACAAGTCAGTGTAATGCAGGAATGACGGTTGTATGCTGTGAAAATTCGCGACACACCAATTCTTCGCGACACACCAGCGACACACCACTTTTACGCGACACACCGCCGGTCGCTTCGCGACACACTAGTGTGTCGCGACACACCGGTTGAGAACCTCTGCTGTAGATAGCCTACCACATGACTATAACGATGCCATCATAGTTGAGTTGCTCGAGTTCTTGGTTCGCTAAGAGGATAAACCTTATCCATCGGAAAACACTTTCATTTGACTTTTATGTCTAACTCGTGCATAGGATGGTTTTTCTACAACAGTAAATGTATCGACACGTCCCAGCTGTATACATGTACATAGGTGTATACACTATACAGTGTATACACCTATGTATACAACGCATACATCGACCTCTGCGTATAAGAGTCGCATGTGTATACATTTGAAACCACCGTTAAGGCTGCAGTTACTTTTGCGTCGTTAATTTGAGCGATGATTGAGGATTTGCTGACGAAAGGACTTCTTCGTCTTCGTGCACAACATCGTTTCTAATTATCTTGGTCTAATCCTCGTTCGTTCGTCCGTCGTCGTTGAGTCATCGTCGTCGTCGCGTAGAAAATGATTTAGGATTCGAAGCATTGCTAGGACTTTCATGAGCAACATTCTCATCATCGTTATCATCATCGTTATCATCATCATCGTTATCGTCATCGTTATCATCATCATCATTATTGTCATCATTATCGTCATCATTATCGTCATCGTCATCATCGTCGTCATCGTCATCGTCGTCAGCGTCAGCGTCATCGTCATCGTCATCGTCATCATCATCAGAGATCAACGTTTTCACACTTGGCATCGTCATCATTGTATCATCATCATCATCAGCAGCAGCATCGCATTAGGTTTTCTCTAGTTTCTAGTTTTTCTACTCGCAGCATCTCCGAAGAGGCGTTAAATAATTTCAGTGAGTAGAAAGTTCTACCTTGAATGAATCCGCTAACAATTTGTTTTGTTTTATTTTTATTTTATTTTATTTTATTTTAGACTTTTTCCGGTCGCATCCATCCATGGCAAGTTGACCGTATTATACATGTACATATCCATTCGCTCTGCTGTCCAAAGGTGATGACTGTAGCACTATACTGGCAGAAATAGGACTTCCTACGATAGTCTTTACTGACAGCCTAATACTTTTATAATGACTATGAATATCGGGAACTTGGATTACATTACATCAAGGTTTTTACTGCAATTCTAGCAAACATCATGACAAAAGGCAACTTGTAGATTTTGTGAATATATTAAAATAAAGTTAAGTTAGATTATATACAAATTCACAATTCCTATTCTACCTACAGTGGCATTCTTATATTAAAATATATTATTTTAAGATCTTATCTGCTCCTTCAGATAGTTCTTTCTTGTGTTTGACTGGTTATTCTCCACGGACAGTTCAGACACGGAAGACGGAGATGCTGGACGGCATATGTAGATTCGCACCAGTAGTCGCTACTTCACCGACGACACAGACGTAGACTTGACGGTTGTCTCGACCAAGACGTTGACTTGACGGCTGTCAAGTTGTTGCTCGTAGAGTTAACTTGCCGTAGATAACAGTTCGAATACAGGGATATCCAGCATAAATTTAGCTGGATGAAACCTGCCTTTATTCCGAATGTTACGTATGAAAGTTTAACCGTACTCGACGATGTGCAATTTTCTAAGTCCTTCCAAACAACGGTGAAGACTTGGTGAAGACGAATAACAGTACTCCTTCTTCCAAATTCAATAGTCACAGTTCATAGTCCGAAGCTCAACAGTTCGCTACTATTTTCCAAGCAACGCACAACGACCTTAAACCAGTCGTTACAAATACAACCACTCGACTCACGCAGTCCGACGAAGTGTCCGCAATGGGTATAACAACCCAACTACACTTGACGACTACGACAACTCGAAGTCCTCCTGATTCGATCTAGACGACTCGAATCTTCTCGCCACGACCCTATACGATCCGGTCTCCACAACTCGAAACCTTCTCCCGTCGGCCTTGTCTCTTCCAACTGATCCAACGGTTCTCTTTTAAAGACGCGAACCTTTAATCTCATTTGTTGTCATCCTCGTTGTTGCTAAGCGACGTCGCATTACGTCAGGGTAGCTTCAGCGTCATGAATTAATTAAGTTTTATATATAGCCACTGAATTAACTAATGCCACTGGTAATTATCTGTCTTATACTAGGTACCTATAATTGTGTAATTAAAATAAATAGACAATAGTTAATTTGATAAAATGTACACGCCACATATAAGCCCTTCACCAAAAAGTCTGTTTACAGGCTTTTACAACCTTACCTAATTATCAAATTCACTTTGTCTTAAACTTACTGAACTTTTTACTTATTAACAATAAACAACATAAAAAACTATTTTACATTAGCTACTTATTATACATTTCCAACTTACTCACTTACTATGTAATTCCCCTACTGAGATAGTCGGATATTACATTATCACATCTCTTTATATAGTGGATCTTATGAGTAATTTTTCTGAGCTGGACCAATTCATGACCAATGACTATGGCATCTTCCAATACTGCCTCTCTCATATTTTTTAGTTCTTTGTTGTCTGTTGATTAGTCTTCTGTCTGCTAACCATTATCATCTAATAACTCACCTAAATATTTATTTACACAAGCCACTTGGAAATTAATCCTAAGTGCACCTTTCTAACTCATCGGTTAATAACTTCTAAACTAACCATCCTAATAACAGCATTGACAGCTCTCTGTACTGTCATTCTTAAATTATCTTATACTTCTAAACTCCTCTCACAATAATACTTAACTCTAAAATATTTATATTTTACAACTCATTAGCTTAATTAATTTCTCTATTTACATCTTCATTAACCTCAATCTACCACTTCTGTAATGGGTTACCCCACTTATCAAGTTCAAGGCAATGCCTTTTATTACTTTCCTTTGATCCTTTAAATTTCTTCTTCCTCCATCGCAGTGTGTCCTGATCCTTATAATCTTCACACACAGCAATTTCTACAGGTTTCATCTCACTGTAGTTACCACTATCATTCTTCTTCATATCAAATCTATTTTTAGAGCATGACCATTCTCCTTTATTCCATGGTCTCTGTCTCCAATTACCGGTATTCACATTAGAAATCCTTTCCTTTCCATTATTCTGGATTCTAATTGATCTATTGTCTTGGATTTTCTTATTCCAAAATCTGCTACTTTCACCTATATCATTACTTGTACTTCTATCATTTTCACAATCCTGTCTCCAATTAGACTTGTTGGATCTCTCATAGTTTTGTCTAACACTGTGCTTAGACCTTCTATCACCTTGTCTATATTTTTGGTCAACACCAAATTCTTTGCACCTATCCCACCTTCTATCTCTCCTAGTCACAGTAAAATTCTCCTTATTTTCTTCACACAACAATTTTTCCCTCTTTATAAACTGGACCTTATTTGTCTCAATAGGCTTTTTATTCCAGTTGTCTAGCATTTCACAATGTCTCCGCAACGTTTCTTCCTTACCCTGAAATTCTTGGATTTCCTTAGGAGTTATCTCCAGTCTTGGTAATTCCAATATCTCTGCTGGTGTGTATTTACTAATCTTCTTACTTTCAGACTTAGTCTCAACTACTGCTACTATCTCTTGATCAAGTCTCTTAATATGCCTCATTGTAGCATCACCATTTGATTCTAAGTGTATGTCTTCCTGTGTGCCTCTCTTTGCCACAAAATACTCAATTCCTTTGACTCTCCCAATTATGACAGGCTTAACTGGATTCTCCAGAACAATTGCCTCAACCTGACCTTTATAAACATCACTTTCTATGCTTATTTTAGCAGTTGGGAATGTAAGTGCTTTTCCATCTACTTGCACACACTGTATTTTTCTACCAGTTAAGTTAGAATCATCTACTAGTGATCTTTTGACCAGACAACAGGATGAACCTGTGTCAAATAAACACTCAACTCTATGGCCATTCACTGTCACTTTATAATCTGAAGCATCTCCATTCAGATTTAAATATTTCTGATCACTATTGGTTACAATAGCGCATGCAGCCACCTGCACCGACATCATTTCTTCTACCCTTTGCTCAATCCTTTCCTCAGCTGGTCTTGGTTCTTGCACCTTTGTTTCGCTCGCCTTTCCATCAGAGCTGTTCTCAATTATCTGTATAGCTGCCACAGTATGTTTGACAACCCCTTTATCTCTATTATGGCAAGTGTTCGATTTATGACCTGATCTGCCGCATATCCAACAATTAATCTTATGTTCTTGGTTCTGTTCTCTCTCCCTGCTGAACATTCCACTGTTATTCTTACTATAATTTACTTCTCTATGATTTGTCATTTCGGGTTTACCTCTATTTGCATACCCTGTGTGTCTTTCCTTAGAGCTATCCTCTGTTTGTTCCTCATGTTGCCTATCATGGTGGAATTTTATATTTGGCTTTATGCTTGGTTCAGAATATTTATAACCATGCGCTTCAATATATGCTTCGGCGCAATCGGTCATTTCTTTAAGAGTCAGTTTTCCTCTCTCTTTCAAGAACATTCGCAGCTCATTTGAACATGTAAGAAAGAATTGATCTCTTAATAACAAATCTTCCAACCCCTCGTAAGTTTTATCAAAACCCGCTTGTGATAACCACTGTTCAAGATAACGCTTCATTCTCTCAATAAAGTTCATTGGGGATTCACCCGCTTCTATCTTACAAGATTTAAATTTTCCGCGGTACCCACCTTCAGTTAAGAGAAATCTTTTAAGCAGTTGCTCCTTGAGAATGTTATAGTCCTGTGCCTCAATAGCGGAAAGTCTTTGGTACACCTGAAGCGATTTACCTTCGATATGACGGGCTAAAACTATCGCCCAATCCTCTTGTGGTATTTCGTAAGCGGTACATGTTCTTTCGAATCGGAGCAAATACGCATCCAAACAATCTTTTTGCTCGTCAAAAATTGGAAATTTTAGATCTCTGACGCTTTTCGCTCTGCTTCCATTATGAACTTCATTATCGCCCAATAATGAAAACGTGCTATCATTTATACTCCCTTGTCGGAGGTCAGTATCTCGTTTCGCCTGAATTTCTTTGACTCTCACCTCGGCCTCAATCTTTTTCAGATCGAGCTCCATCTGTCGACGGTTCTGATCAGCCTCATATTCTCTTTTGGCTTTATTCTCCTCTGCTTCATATTCTCGTTTCAATTTATTCTCCTGAATTTCTGCTTCTCTCCTAGCAGCTTCTGCTTCATATTCTCGTTTCAATTTATTCTCTTGAATTTCTGCTTCTCTCCTAGCAGCTTCTGCTTCAAGCAATTCTTTCTCTTTTCTTTCCTCTCTTTCCCTGGCTCTATCTTGACGAAGTTCCGCCTGTCGGTCAGTTACGAACTGTTTAAGAACGTCCCCATCAAGACCCATATCTCGCCCAATCTGGAGCCACTGCGTATAGTCACTTACAGACATTCTACTGTATTACTTAATGAGTAGTCTCTCAAAACAAATAGCCTGATGCTACAGAAGTTTTTAACTTCACAAAATATCACAAATGCAATTTCTAAAATGTTTATACAAATTGCTACCTCTTGATAATATGTAGTCTTGGTTTATGCTAAACATTAAATATGACTGACGTCATTTGGAAAAGTTCTAATCGCACTCAACGAGATACAAATTCATTTTGCCGCTAACTTAAATCAATTGTCTCTAGTTCAAAATGTTCACAAGTCTACAGCCTTAGTTTACGTCTAGATGATAGTCCTTGATAAATATAATTTCTCAAGTATCCCGTACGAGCCAATCCCAATTGTGTAGCACTATACTGGCAGAAATAGGACTTCCTACGATAGTCTTTACTGACAGCCTAATACTTTTATAATGACTATGAATATCGGGAACTTGGATTACATTACATCAAGGTTTTTACTGCAATTCTAGCAAACATCATGACAAAAGGCAACTTGTAGATTTTGTGAATATATTAAAATAAAGTTAAGTTAGATTATATACAAATTCACAATTCCTATTCTACCTACAGTGGCATTCTTATATTAAAATATATTATTTTAAGATCTTATCTGCTCCTTCAGATAGTTCTTTCTTGTGTTTGACTGGTTATTCTCCACGGACAGTTCAGACACGGAAGACGGAGATGCTGGACGGCATATGTAGATTCGCACCAGTAGTCGCTACTTCACCGACGACACAGACGTAGACTTGACGGTTGTCTCGACCAAGACGTTGACTTGACGGCTGTCAAGTTGTTGCTCGTAGAGTTAACTTGCCGTAGATAACAGTTCGAATACAGGGATATCCAGCATAAATTTAGCTGGATGAAACCTGCCTTTATTCCGAATGTTACGTATGAAAGTTTAACCGTACTCGACGATGTGCAATTTTCTAAGTCCTTCCAAACAACGGTGAAGACTTGGTGAAGACGAATAACAGTACTCCTTCTTCCAAATTCAATAGTCACAGTTCATAGTCCGAAGCTCAACAGTTCGCTACTATTTTCCAAGCAACGCACAACGACCTTAAACCAGTCGTTACAAATACAACCACTCGACTCACGCAGTCCGACGAAGTGTCCGCAATGGGTATAACAACCCAACTACACTTGACGACTACGACAACTCGAAGTCCTCCTGATTCGATCTAGACGACTCGAATCTTCTCGCCACGACCCTATACGATCCGGTCTCCACAACTCGAAACCTTCTCCCGTCGGCCTTGTCTCTTCCAACTGATCCAACGGTTCTCTTTTAAAGACGCGAACCTTTAATCTCATTTGTTGTCATCCTCGTTGTTGCTAAGCGACGTCGCATTACGTCAGGGTAGCTTCAGCGTCATGAATTAATTAAGTTTTATATATAGCCACTGAATTAACTAATGCCACTGGTAATTATCTGTCTTATACTAGGTACCTATAATTGTGTAATTAAAATAAATAGACAATAGTTAATTTGATAAAATGTACACGCTACAATGACCACGTTGTACAGAATGACATGATGAGCTTTCACGATGCAGCAGCTTCTACATTCTATGCAGTTTGCTAAACTTCGGGAATATAAATTATGTTGCTCAACTTTAGCCTAAGTAATCCAACAACTCTACGCAAATGGTTATATTATTATAATTATTTGTAATTATGTTGGCTCGATGCAACAACGTTCAACACAAAACCGGTCGCTGTCTTATAATTGTAAGGCTGACCCATTGCAAAGATCTCAGTACACATTATGCCTTATCCAGACCATTGACTTAACGACTAAAATTATGTCTCCAGTCTTCCAGAATCTTATGTAAAAAACGAAAATCAAATTCTACATCAGATTAGCAAAGTTTAAAAATATAAGTAATATGTTTTTTCACAATTTGTAAAATACACTATGCAATAAATAAGAATGAATACATGTAGGCATAGGCATACATCATCACGCTCACGATTTAAGAGAAAAATTCAGGCGCCTGTGTTAGACATAATCTCCATTTTTAACGGTGTCGATGCACCGCATATACAATGTTATTATACATGTGAGTATGTCGCTTGATCATGGATCCATGCAAACACTCAATTATAGACTGGAAGCCTCGAGGAAGAGACGATGGAGGAGGAGGAGAAGGAGAAGGAGGAGAAGGAGAAGAAGAAGGAGGAAGAGGAGAAGAAAGAGAAGGAGGAGAAGGAGAAGGAGGGGGAGAAGAAGGAAGAGGAGAAGGAGGAGAAGGAGAAGGAGGAGAAGGAGCAGGATAAGGAGGAGAAGGGAAGGAGAAAGAGAAGAAGGATAAGGAGCAGGAGAAGGAGGAGAAGGGAAGGAGAAAGAGTAGGAGGATAAGGAGAAAGAGGAGGAGGAGAAAGAGAAGGAGGAGAAGGAGGGGAGGAGAAAGAGGAGGAAGAGGAGAAGTAGGACGGGAAGGAGGAGAAAGAACAGAAAAAGGGGCAGGAAGGGGAGGAGGAGGAAGAGGAAATGTAGGAGGAGGAATGACGGAGGTAATGGGATGGGGATGGGGATGCAGCAGCTAGTGCAGTCTTCTGCGTCCTCTTCGTTGACCTGTCTGCTGCTGCGGCAGAGACTGCAGCGCTGTTCAGATGCTGTGACGGGTTGAGAGACGCAACCGAGTAAATCTCATCTCTGCAGATTTCGCTCGCTTCGCTGGACACGTGTTTCACAAGCACCGTATATATATATAATATGTATATATATATGTTTATAATATGTGTATATATAATATATAATTATATAAGTATATGTATTATATGTACCTATACATAAAAAATAATATATATATAATGTTTGTATGTTCATAAAATTATGCTAAATGCACGTGAATATACATATACATGTATGAATCTATTGTATAAACGGAAAGACCTATCGCACCGCAAGTACTCGTATCAACAGTGTGCTGCCTGTAATGTGCAGTGGACAAAATGAATGTGTGTATCATGAAGTAAAATGTCGCATTGACGGACGAGTTTGTGACGATCAGCTCTCCAACAATCATGGTAAAAATATGACATTATATAGGAACTCATGAAGGTAACGGATTCGCATTTATGGAAATCAATGCGACATTACTTCGTGGTAGTTTTCGAGGCAGTAACTCTCCATCTTATTCACTGTAGCTCCGTTCTCCAGAGAGAGAAGGAATGATGATGAAGAAGGAGGAGGAGAGACAGGCGATTATGGCTCTCGGAGGATGAGGATGGGGATGAGGATGGGGATGAGGATGGGGGTGAAGATGAGGAGAATGGCAAGTCGTTCATCTTCATCTTCTCGCCGTGTCTTTAGAAACTGAGCTCCGGTCCAGTCACACTCCATAAATTGTCGCCGCCATGTCCTCCTCCTCGTCCTCCGCCATTTTGTTGCCGGACATCGTTTCCTTTCCAGCCAATGACCGGCGTCTCATTTGTCTGTCGACTAATGGCTCCACTGAGCCGCGCTGCTTCATGCCATTCCTTCCTTCGCCAGCCTCTGCAACCAACGCCGTCTTCTTCTTCTCCCTCCTCCTCCTCCTCCTCCTCCTCTTCTTCTTCTTCTTCTTCTTCTTCTTCTTCTTCTACTTCTTCTTCTTCTTCTTCTTCTTCTTCCTCCTCCTCCTCCTCCTTCTCCTCCTCCTCCTTTTCCTCCTCTTCTTCTTCTTCTTCTTCTTCTTCTTCTTATTTTTTTTTCTTCTTCTTCTTTTTCTTCTTCTTCTTCTACTTCTTCTTCTTCCTCCTGCTCCTTCTCCTCCTCCTCCTTCTCCTCCTCCTCCTCTTCTTCTTCTTCTTCTTCTTCTTCTTCCTCTTCTCTTGCTGGTGTGCTCGATTGCACAACAGTCTAATAGACGACTCGACTAATCAGTTCGAAGACACAACGACGACGACGACGACGTATACACTATCAGGTCTGCATCGGAGCCACGTGACGTATACATCTCGGTTTCGTAGTGTCCCTCGTCCTTTAGGAATATCCAGGCAACACCATTTTCGCTTTTCTTCTTCATCGTCTTGTTGTTCTTTGTTCATGATCTGTTGTTCAATTCATTTCCTTTGTCAGCCGATGGAATTCGTGGCTTTCGCGCTTCCATGGACGCCCGCTGGCATTTTTCAGGAGGGAGGGAGGACAAAATAGTGGCCAGAGTCAAACTTTGAGAGCAGGGAGCTTGAATAAATTGAAAGTAGGAAATTAAAAACATGGTTTTTATAGAGGTTTCTAACTGAAAACTTCTCAGTTTCACTTTGTGTCATTGGTATCAAAGTTCTTTAGTGCACAGAAATTTGCCAAAATCCAAAACAGTAGTTTTCAAAATAGGTGTCGATTTTCAGGCAGGAATTGACCCTCTTGCCCCATGTGCACTGTGCAGGAGCCCATGCGTGCGTCCTATTGCTTTGCTTTCATTTAATTTGAATGTAGAGGATCGAAATTGATCCGCTCTCTTGAAATTTCTTATCTTTGCAGATGCTTCTTCGTTTCGTGGATTAACCTGCGCTACGAATAACGATTGCCTCAAAATGTCTGATTGATGCAGATACATGTACTTAGCTAATTAGGTGATTAATTAATAATTACTCAATTAGTTAATTAGATGATGAGATGATAGATCTAAGCTTATTCTATACACAGCGGTGATGAAGGAAAGTTGTCGATTTATTATGTACAATTTCAATAAGGATTTTTCAATCTACTAAAGAGCGTTCCCTATTCAACTAAAGCTTACGGCTAAATAAGACAAAAGTAGTGTTGGCAAAATAACAGCATGACAGCAAGGCAATATGGCGGAATGCAGCAGGGTGCTCAAGGCCGGTTTTTGCCATTTCATTCGTGTTTTAAGAAACATAGTTACATCTCCTTTCTTCTGCGGATATGTCGGAAGATTTCAAGTGCTATTCGAGCAGTGTGAAATCTAGTCCCCCTTCTCTGAGGAGAAATCAGAAAGGTTTCTGGGGGAAAATAAGCGATCACAGAGGGCGTAGCGACAAGCAGGAAGAGGGTTTGTGCCCTCATCTTACCATCATACATTTTTGAATTTCCACATTGCAATGGCAGCGTTTTAAGCTGTCATCTTAACAAGTTAATCTGTAATTTCAACGCTGATGAAAAAATAACGGTTGCAATTCACAGTAATATAATATATATTTACGATTACAATAATAATTTCTTCATTTATCAAGTTCAGCAACTCGGTTCTGCTGCTGCCGGACTATTAGGCCCATAATGACTGCAGATGGGAGTACATGTAGGCGTATATAATAGGCCTACATGTATAGGCCTATATAATAGGCCTATACATGTACTCCCATGTAGTACATGAAGGCCTATATAATAGGCCTACATGTACTTCGTTGCACTAAAAATTACATTATTCCTGTTGCTCAAGACAGTCCTGAATTGCAGAAATTGTTACAAAATTTTAATGGTTCACAAACCATGCAAGAATTACCAAAATTAGTAAGCCATACATGTGATGATAATGTTGTTTTACTAAGTGTTCAAAGAGCAAAACATCTTGAAATTTTACAGAATGATGACGCTGAAGAGAGGTCTTTTACTTGCACAAAATAGTATAGCACTAGTAGTAACCTTACAGTAAATGAGACTCATTATAATTTGATAGGATAGTGTATTTAATAGCAAATAATAACATTATAGTCATAGCCTATTCATATGTAGGGCCTAAGAGTAAACAATATCACGGTATTTTACAGAGTTCGTGTAATACAATTATGTAAACAGGAACTAAAACAATTATCGTTTGCCTAATTTTTCTATGAGAGAAAAGTAATTTCTGGGCACCTCTCCCTGGAAATGCCTAGATTAAACACTGTAGCCGAGTGCATGGATGAGGTCAAACTCATTGCCATCGCGATCAGATAACTGACGTGAACACGACGCCATTATTCAGACTTCCGCACAGCTGATGCCAGTCGCTAATGGATGTTTATTGTTTAAACAAAGAGTCTTTATAATTAGATTGACGCAGTGATGCAACACGCAATTGTAGCATGGATACCATAGAGTCATAGACAATAGACTACTAATCTAACTATGCACTATTTCTGTGCAACGTGGTTGCTCTGTAAAGCGTATCAACGGCCGGTGTAAAGGTTTCAAATTACCCCCTCCTAAACATTACCCCCCGGTAGCTTGAAACCGGTTTCAGATTACCCCCCGAAAACTAGATTTGCATCAATCATCGCATTTATTGCACTAAAAAAATCAGAAAAATCATCCCGCTTCTTGTTTTGGTCTAAAGATTTTCATCCGCCATCCCACTTCGTGGTTTGTTATCATTATTTTAATCGGGGAAAAATAATAGCCTCGAAGCCATTTCTCCATGTAATTTCAGCGGCGATTTAGTATTTTAGTTACAGATGAAAATATTGATAACAAACCACGAAGTGGGATGACGGATGAAAATCTACAGACCCAAACAAGAAGCGGGATCATTTTTCTGATATTGTTAGTGCTACAAATGCGATGATTGATGCAATATACAGTTTTCAGGGGGGTAATGTTTAGGAGGGGGTAATTTGAAACCTTTACACCGGTTGCTGCTCCAGTCTGTCCTCCTCCTCCTCATCCTCCTCCTCCTCCTCATCCTCCTCATCTGCATTGTCTGACTTTTGGTCAATCGACCGAAACTCTTTCTCATATAATATCGGATAATAAGAGTGACACGCTTCACTGCTCACCGTCGAGAAAAATTTATAAACTTCACCGTTTCTCATTTTATGGCGACGACCTTTCAGTCCCGACTGACATACATCAGAGAGTTGTTTTCTGTTCTATCTCTGGTCAGTCGGATAGGCGATCCTTGCCCTATGCTGCCTGTGGAGATGTGGAGGTGCCAAGCTTCCGATAGTCGAATCCAGCCCGTCGTTCCTCTTGCTTTGTCAAGCGCACAGTACCTTTGTGAGTCACTTACATACATACATACATACATACATACATACATACAATATTACATACATACATACATACATACATACATACATACATACATACGTACATACATACATACAATATTACATACATACAATATTACATACATACATACATACATACA
>OX243819.1:8457059-8487059 GCA_945859605.1 Lumbricus rubellus
TTCAGCTGTGAGTTCGGTCTTAATTGGAATTCAATGTCCAAGCTAAATCACTAAAGGCTGATTGAATTGATGAACATGGGATTTGTCTTTTTTGCCATCATCTCGTAACGGTTGCTCATTGGCTATTACGCTGGAAGCTGAAGTAGTTGGGTATATCTATACTTAGCAACGAAAGATCCAAAGCCACCAACGTTGGAAGGTTTGATAATAATTATACTAAACCCTCAACCAAACACCGTCTCTTCGTCCTCTGCTGCAGACCTTCGTCAATTGTTTACTGTGTGGTCCGTTTTTCAGGCGAGTGTCCTCTTGCCTGAGTCACTGACATCTTTACAGCTATACCATCCGTGAACACTAGAGGACACCAGCGGACAACGCACAGACTTCAGAATCTTTTGGAGGAGGCGAGTATTGTGACAGTTTATATGCATAGCAAGAGTCTGAGACTACAGAGTCTGAGACTCCAGAGTCTGAGACTCCAGAGTCTGAGACTCCAGAGTTTGGGTCTCTAGATGTTTGGGTGTGGATGGTGTCCGTCTGCTGGCCTTGACAATCATGTCCAGCCGTTAGAGAGCTGATACGAATCATCATAGTGGGCACAACACAAGGACTATAATTATGCGATCAGAAATCAGAACTTTAGCGATGATTCATGACCATAGCAGCATCGGAAGCAAATGACCGACAAGATGTATCACACGTATACTTATGTTTATAGAAGAGTTGATGATGATTTATATCGCATCTCACCAGTTGTATGTTATGCGTCTCTCTATCAATTTGTCGCATTAAGTCGCAGACTCCGTGTATTTGTTCGCCGTATATACATTGTATATATATATATACATTGTATATATATACATTATACATTGTATCTATACAATGTATATAGGCCTACAGCAACGCTGCAGTGTGTCCAGTCTGGCATCGAAATAAGCCGAGAGTTAACACAACAGGCAGACCCACTTTCCCTCTCTCTCTCTCTTTCTCTACCTGGATCTCTGTCTCTATCTGCCCCGCTGTCACTTTGTGTCTGCGTGGCTGTCTCTTCCTCTGCCTATGTTCTGCTCTCAGTGTTGTTCTTCTGACTAGCGTTGATTTAAGCGGATTTGTGCGGCTGTTTCTCGCATTCATCGATGGCTCTGCATGGCCAAATCCGAAAGAAGGAGGAAGCCAGTGCATGGTGCCATAGGGGAAAGAAGTGGCTTTCATGTCTGCGGGCAAATTGAAATGGAAGATGATTCATCAGCGTACGAAGGACAGATCGAGAGATACAGAGAGATACAGAGTGACAGACAGAGAGAGAGGGGAAAGAAGGAAAGAGAGGAAGAGTTGGAGAGTAGTGATCATACCAATTCATCATGTGTATAATTCTCCTGTGAGTTTGGAATCATCCGTTATAAGTAAACGAGTGGATAAGAGAGCTGCAGCTGCAGCTGGTGTAACGGACGATTTTCACGATATATCCACTTATGAGAAGAAGGGTTAGGAGATGATATATCGCAGCAAAAGAAACAGAGAGAGACAAAGAGAGAGATATAGGGAGAGAGAGACACAAACAGAGAGATACAAAGAGAGAGAGAGATGGAGAGGGTGAGAGAGGGGGAGAGACAGAGCGAGAAACACACACACACAGACAGAGCGAGACAGAGAGAGAGGAACATCAACGATGGGTCGGTTGTTGACCATGCAGCACATCACGCGACCATCAGACATCAGATCGAAGGACAAGCGATACAACAAGACAACTTGCGATGATTCGTCTCAGACATCTCGCGGCTGATCCAACCAGCTTCCAACTTCCTCCATCAGCAGCAGAACACATGTCGCTGACGTCATAGCCGAACACTTCGAACCTGTAGCTGAGCAGCAAACCGTTAGACGTGCGGCAGTTGCTGACGGCCACATAGAACCGACGAGGTTTGTCGTAACGACGTTCTCCCTGGCATGTCAGGTTCCGACCGTAGCTGGAGTTCTTCGAGACACATCCATTCCACGATGATCTGTAGCTGAGGTCGATGATCTGATCGGGGACATGGTGCGAGTGGACGAGTCCTTCCTTCTGCCAGCAGTTCCGGTCGGAGCCGAGCTTGAGAACGTCGTCATCGTTGTAGAGGATGACGTTCTGCACCTGCATGTGGTAGGGATAGGTGAAGCGAAAGGCGAATCCGCCGCCCATCAACACCGATATGTTGGCGATGAACCCGTGCCAGTTACCCGTTGTGTTCACGTCTCCTTCCACTACGCAAGTCGCAGCCGACGCGGATGCTGAGGACGCTTCAAGGTCGCGAGCGGACATATCCGCCCGAGGAGATGGAAGCACAGCTGCGGAGGATGCGGCAGCAGGGGCGAACAGACCTCCTGCTCCTGCTGCTGAGGCGGAGGCAGATGCGGTTGCTTGGTCACCACCGTTGGCTTGCAGATGCATGGTCGATCGGCAATCGCCGATGTGGCCGAAGATCTCCATGCGGTAGTCGAGGTCGAGGCCTTGGAGGGTGGCGCAGTTGCTGGCGGCGATGTACCAGGTCGTCGGGCGATCACCCGCCGGTTGCTCAACGGTGAAGCTGCGACCACCCTTGCAAACGTAGGTAGCGATGTCGTTGGGGTGGGTCATGTGACACCCGGACCAGGAGAAGCGGGGAGTGAGTCGGAGGATCTGATCCTCTTCCGGTCTGAGTAGGTACTCCTTCTGCCAGCAGTTCATCCGCGCGTTGATAATCGACATCTGGTCCTCAGAATAGAAGAGGATGTTCTGGCAACACTTGTCGGCTGGGTATGAGAACTCGAACGTCAGTCTTCCGGTTGTCATGATCGTGATGTTGGCCAGGTAGCCGAACCAGTTCTTCTCCGTCATCAGGTGGTCCTCGTAGACGCACGGGTAGCTCGGGTTGACCGCCCACAGGCTACCGGAACTGGATCGAACCCCTTCGCCATGCAGAAGGACCAGAACGACGAAGGTCACAGTCCACAGGAAGTGACGTAAGCATAGCGGTGACGTCATTTGGATGTCATCAGGAAGCGAGAAGTAGGCTTACGTTTTAAAGGAGCAACTGCCGACGAAACATCTCAGAAAAAAGAAAAGTCATAAGACTTTAATTGCGTAAGAAAGCGAGGTCTAATATTTCTGCATAGATCTAATTATAAAGATCTCATTTCTTAAACTTCCATTGTCTCTCCGAGTCGACTTATTTATTTACCGTTGTTTCGACCGTTCTGTTGTCAATTTAGCCAATCCCTATAATTCAATCATCTCCGATATTTCATTCGATGTATTGCAATTATTATTACAATTATATATTAACTATTTAATCGTAATATTAATAAATTCCAAAATAAATCGAGAGTCGACCTTTCAAAAATCATGTCAAGTGAACGAGATTTGAAATCAAGAAATCTCTCCTCTGCTCAACCAACAAAACGCATTTATCTTTTCCATAGACATCTATTCAGTCGACACGATGATGACGACGACGATGATGATGATGATGATGATGATAATGATGATATAGCATCCTTTCTTATCGTAGTTGTGCAACTCCGTTAGTCGCTGTAACTTCATTCATTCATCGCATACAACACGATCGCATCAACGACTCTTCTGAACGGACCAGACGGACAACAGGCTCACCACCGACCGAACGACCGAACGACCGACCGACCGAGCGGCGGTTGAGAGCCGCACCGGCGGACGGACAGACGGATGGACGGACGGGCGGTTGAGCGCTGCCTTGGCGTTACTATGGTCGACTGATGGATGCAGTCGGGTGGCTTTAACTGGGGCCAGAGGGCGTTGGTGACCAACAGGGCGTCGGTTGGAGGAGTGGGAGGAGGCAGAGGGGGGCTTCGGTGGTCATTCGACTTAGCAGAACGACAAAGAAAAAAGAAGAATGCATTGTATTGTAGGCGGAGAATAAAAGAATAAAAGGATAAAAGAAAGATAAGGGAATGAGCAGAGTGTGATCGATGGATGGATAGAGAGAGAGAGAGAGAGAGAGAGAGACAGACAGACAGACAGACAGACAGACAGACAGACAGACAGACAGAGACAGAGACAGAGACAGACGGAGAATCAGATAGAGAGAGGGTAGAGAGAATAGTAGTACTAGCAGAAGAGGTAGGCCTAGTAGGCCTAGTAGTTATTATAGTAATGTAGTGAATGGCAGCAGCATATTATTGTGATGACGAGTTTTCGTTTTGATTTCACTGTTTGAATCAAAATGATCATCCAATGAAATGCTGGACTTTATGGTGGAAGTCATTAGAATAAAAAAAGAATCGATTGGAATTTATTCTACGCTGCGCATGAAACAAGAAATAATTTATACAGTTTTGGATAACTGTGAAATATGGAAACCGGAAATCTTCCGATTGTATAACATTTTTATGTATGTAGCCTATATATATTCGATTATTTCCCTAATAAAAAAAACATACAAAAACTTGTAGCCTATATACGTGTACATTAACACACTTGACAGTATGAATAGGCATATACTTAGTGCTCATAGTCGAGTATGTTGGTACATGTTTTCAAATAACATCCTTGGGAAAGAGTTCTGCTTAAAGTTATATAATGGATTGTCTATCGCTGCAGCTGGAAGAGGTTAGGGAGGATTTAAAGTTTCCCTGAAGATCTCTAAACAGTCCAGCGTCAGATATTCCCGACAGAATGAGCATAAGAAAGAAAACAACAAAATGCAGACGAAGAAGAAGTGGAAATCGAGTGGAAGAGGACGTGGGGGGGAGGGTAAGGTAGGGTGCGATGCTGCTGATCGATAGAAAGGAACGATGACCGATTGGGAGAGGGGGAGGATGAAGAAAGAGAAGGAGGAACATGAGGAGGAACTCTTTCATGATGGAGAGGAGGAGGAACATAGGGAGGAGGCGGAAGAGAAGGAAAATGGGAAGGAGGTGGAGGTGGAATGCGATGAGGCCAGTTATTTATCCGTTCACCGATAATCCATTAAGGTTCTTCCGGATTGAATTATCGATGTTGCCCTGTGCCGTACAACAAGAACGACGACGGCGACGACGACGACGACGACGACGACGACGACAACGACGACGACGACGGTAACGACGGCGACGACGACGACGACGACAACGACAACGACGACGACGAAAACGACGATGACGACGACAACTGCCTTCTTCGGCTACGCACTCAGATCTCAGCGATATTCAACAACGGACTACGAACCTATGCCTTGCTTTCTTCAGTGATATTCGCAGACTATGGTAGCAGCAGAAGATATACTGAAAACGCAGATTGAGCAGCAACAAAGCGCAGTCGCAACAGAGAATGCAACGCTATAGAGTATAGAGACAGCGCAAGCAAAAAAGCAACAACAGAAAGAACAACAGCAAAAAACGAATAGCAGCAAAGACAGCAAAGGCAGCGAAAGCAGCAGCAGCAGCAACTCAATAATCACAGCAACTAACAGATTCCTAAGGTTCCACCTTGAGTTTATACCGCTTTTGTTCCAAGCAACAGTAACAGGTTAGAAAAGACAATTAACCATACAAAGCTATGCGATGTCATAATTATGACTCGCTTATTAACAAGTCACTCTATGACCCGTTCGGTGTGTCTCGTCAAATGGTCGACCGATGCCATGCAGAGAGGATTAAGCATCAAGAGACATTCTAAAGCACATCTCTCTGTACTTGCTCAAGACGATAACTGTGGAGTTGTGGCTGGTGAATAAATCAGTACACGGGTAATCATTGACTGTTGTCCACTGCGAACTGACCAGAGAAGATCACCGTTGACCGTATGATGACCATGATGACCATGATGACCATGATGACCATGATGACCATGATGACCATGTTGACCATGTTGACCATGATGACCATGTTGACCATGTTGACCATGATGACCATGATGACCATGATGACCATGATGACCATGATGACCATGATGACCATGTTGACCATGTTGACCATGATGACAATGATGACCATGTTGACCATGTTGACCATGATGACCATGATGACCATGTTGACCTTGTTGACCATGATGGCCATGATGACCATGATGACCATGTTGACCATGTTGACCATGTTGACCATGATGACCATGATGACCATGTTGACCTTGTTGACCATGATGACCATGATGACCATGATGACCATGATGACCATGTTGACCATGTTGACCATGATGACCATGATGACCATGTTGACCATGTTGACCATGATGACCATGATGACCATGTTGACCATGTTGACCGTATGATGACCATGCAGCTCATTTCCGTTGACAGATGGGAGAACAACCTACTCGTCCTCGCCTGAGTGATTGAGTGTCTACTCCGGGACAGCGCAAAGTCGCTTCTCTCTTTCTCTCTGTCTCTGTCTCTCTCTGTGTCTGTGTCTGGGTCTGTGTCTCTGTCACTGTCATTGTATCTGTATCTGTTTCTGTGTCTCTCTGTCTCTCTCTTTCTCTCTGGTTTATATACATATAGCCTATATTATTTTTTGGCTGGACTGGGAGCGCCTCTAAGTAGGTTTCTTGAAGAGACGCTATATAAGTTCTCGAAACGAATGAATGAATGAATTGAAGGGCTTTGCATTGTATCAGTACGATTTCTCTCATCCTCAAACATCATAGCTTTCTCCCCTCATTATATAGCTCTACTATAACTCTTAATTACAACGACGACGACGCTGTTGTTGTTGTTGTTAATGATGATGATGATGTCGCCTACACAAATGGATCATCAGCGCTCGTGAATAAGCTGGTGCCCTGCGCTAGGCTTTCGAGTGGTGCTTTAGAAATTTGGAGATGATTATCACGATCATCATCGCTTTATATTATTACCAATGTACCAATGTGTGTTTGCAATTTTTGCATTAAAGACCACACTTCCGAAACTTACAAACTTACTTATTTAGACTTCATATAGGACGCTGAGGAGTATGAGAAAGAATTGGAGGGGGAAGGAGATTGAGTATGTGGAATTGAGAATTGTATAGTGCTAATCGCAGCAGGACTAAGCGCTGTTGACATGGTGCTTTTTGTCGAAGACTTTTCTCTGACCGATGGCCATTTAATAAACGTTCTCTCCTGCCCCTTGGGCGCCAGACCGACCCCGCTGCCCATCCCATGATCCCATTCCATCTCATGATCCACTCCATCCCATCCGCCTCAGTCTCGAAAGTCTCGTCTCCACCGCTGCTGCTGCTGCTGCGGCTGCTGCTGCACTTAGAAGTCTAGACACGGAAGTCTAGGCGTCGAAAGCGATGTTCGTGACTTCAATTAAACTTGATTCAGATCACGATCTGCGTGAAAAGTGATTTCATTCGAAGAGTATGAATCAGTGGATTCAACAGCGCCCTGATGACGTCAACCGACAACAGACAGACAGACAAACAGACATACGGAAGAGGAGATGGAGGGAGAGGAGGTGAGGAGGAGGTGAGGAGAAAGAGAAGGAAGAGGAAGTGGTGGCTTCTTCTCAAATCTCGTCTAAGATCATCGGCTTTTCAATGATCGTGTGCTGTGATTTATTGCTGGGTAAAGGTCGATGATGTCATTTTATCGGTCACTGGATTGTAATCGTAATCGTAATCGTAATCGAGAATTTATACAGCGCCACTTGAAGAGAAAATTACAAACTGTGCCCAGTGGTCAATGAATGGTCCTTTGGTCAATCACTGGACAGCGTCGCATGTCTGCTAGCCGTTCTGGTTCAATGCTGCTGACCAGTAGACACAGGTTACTTGTCTCAATTCGGGAATTGACTCGGGTTCAGTCCTTCCTTTCCCGTTAATAGCTATAGTCGTATTAGATGCAAACTATGTCATGAAACGGAACGACATCAAAGACATGCAAAATATATGTTTAAAACAAAGTATATTATGATTTACGGTTGAAATCAGTAACTGGGTACAATGTAGATTTTTTACTATGAAACCTATCAAGTTAAAATCATGTCATGATGATGTTCAAGCTAAATTACGAACCGAGATAAGGCATCAATTTTAAGCTATAGACGAGGTAATTCATTTGAAGCTATATTTAGGGAATCAAGCACAAACTTGACAGCAAATTCAAATATTCAATTCAACTAGATATAATATAATGAAGCAATTCAATCAAGTGTGTCAGTTCGTATTAAGTGTACATTGTAAGCACATAAATTTGCCTAAGCTCAAAGCCGTTTTATGTTCAATGCACAATAACAAGAAACGTGTTCGTCATTTAAGCGTGCACATCTTCGGTTACAATGCAAAAATTTTCATATTTTATTTGAATGCCCTATAATTGTTGAATCAACTAAGTTATCACAAATTGCAGGTTCCACAAGGCGCTGGGCTCCATTCAGAAGTTTCGAACCCATCATTTGCCCGAAAGAAGAAGAGACACCAATCAGAAGTGCCTGTCTTCATCATGTTGGTATTGAACTGCACAAGATGACATGAATCTGTTGTA
The DNA here is from genome assembly GCA_945859605.1 of Lumbricus rubellus. Classification (NCBI taxonomy): domain Eukaryota; kingdom Metazoa; phylum Annelida; class Clitellata; order Crassiclitellata; family Lumbricidae; genus Lumbricus; species Lumbricus rubellus. The sequence continues at coordinate 8,465,500 of OX243819.1, forward strand.
CGTTGACTTTCTCTGCTATCCACCGTAATCATCAAATGGATAGCGACGTTGATAGAAGGCATTTTGGTTTCTGGTTCTGTAGATGTCTGTTTCTGTACAATAGAGTCCTTTGCGTCAGAGTTGATGCAGAAACTCAGAGATGAGTTGAGAATTCATAGTTTGCTGTTCAATAAGCAAATATTTTATATTTTATAAAGTACTGAAAAATGTCAGTACCATCTTTCATCTCCACACAACGTGCATGCCATGCAACGTAAATTTAGAATGCAAGTTCAGCACAGCATGCATGATTTGATGAAATGATAGTCGCGTCAACAAATCTTTACAGTCGAGTAGAACATTGCAAAGTCCTCACTGTGACGAAATAGTTAAGTTGAAAGTCCGCAGAATCAGATTGGATGCTTAGACTTGGCGAAACCAGCAAAGTGACATGCACTAAAAGTGAATGGACGACGGGAAACCTAAAACAGTTGAAAATGAAAGTCCATGCAAAGCTAAGAAAAATGTTGCAAAAGTATAATTTCCATAACGCTGAAGCAAATTGAGTCTCTTTATAACTGAAGGACTTAAGAGCAGAATTGTGGTAAGCTTGCATGAAAACTCGTAATCATGAAGGCTAAGAGCGTTGTCATGGACGATACTAACTGAAAAACGAACACCGATTTTAATCAAGTCTAAGTGTTGAATTTCGACAGCATATCATTCTATGAGATTGACATTAAAATTGAAAAGTCATGTATTCAAAAAGAAAAGTGGAGCAAATCGTTAACCTGCATGTCCATTCTGAACTGAGGCTTGGCTGGGTTGATCGGAGGAGAGGTCAGGAGAACAACAGTTCTTCAGATGCGTTCGATCAAGTAATTCGTTTACTCTCGGCTAAAATCAAAACAACACTGCCTATAGACACTGTCTATAAGTAAAAATTAAGTATAGACCTACACTTGACATCTCGCATACTCTGCAACGAAAATATAAGATGTAGATGTACATAATACTTTTTTTATATTAACACCTGTAGCCTCAAACTTATCGCTCGAGACCCTACGGTGGCAATATAAGGCGAAAGATTCGAACCCGTTCTGTCTGTATACGGGTCTACGTTATATAGGCTGAGTGTTCGTTCGATTATAATTATCTACTTAAGACATTCTAGGCTAGTACATAGGTTAGGAGAATATAAAATCAGTTAAATTCTGCTGTTGTTATAAACAGTAATTATGTCGGCAGCCAATGGTGTGAGTGCGATGTGACTTGTCTGAAGTTGTCTCTCAACATTTACATGTATGTAGCTTTGTCTGCACTAATGTTTTAGTCTTCTCTCCATCGTCATGCGCAGAGCACTTGGCATCCTACCTTATAATCACCGATGGAGCACTATAGCATGTCCTGCATGGTTTAGCTGAAGGAGGCTAATGACCAATCTGATCATAGATTGACATTTGCTTGAAAGTTGAAACTATGTCGTCATAGTAACCGTCTGATATCCTAACCAGCGTTTATTCAACATTATTCCGATCCATCTGACCTCGCCTCGTTTTGAGCAACAGTTATTTTACTCCCCATGCAGCCATGATTCCATTTCCTTGTAAGCTTCTTCTAATTGTATTAGAGCTTTATTGCATTAGATCGAGTTACATCAGCCTCATCTAATATCTTATTCGAAGCGGAGACGCAAATCAAAAGCAAGACGATAACTCAGCTTTTTCCGAGATCAGCCAGTCTTAGAGGATACTATACTAACTATAGACAGTCTGATGTACATTGCACGCACACCACAATATTACGTTGTGAGCAGTTAAAAGATGAACAAAGGAACGAATGACTGGATAACTGAATGTATGGATGGATGTATGGATAGACGGATGGATGGATGATTGATTGATTTACGGAGTGAATGAAAATATAATTTAAATGAATACAGAAATGGAGTTATTACGAAAAACACTCTGCCATCATAATAATTATGTAGACTATTACCTGTGACTGATGCAGCACTAACTTTACTCCTCTCTTCTTACATTTTTCTTCTAAGACCTTTATGGCCTACAACGCAACAAAGACCGATTGTAATGTAAATGCATTTGCAGAAGAGCACAAAGTCACACAATGCAGATCAGCAATGAGAAAGACCCACGTTGCTTGGTCGGTGTAGATGTCGAGTTAGAATTAACCTGGTATCAATCCGAGAAGTAGCCATGGAGAGAAACTATCATTCAAGAATAAATTGTGAAATTGAAGAGAAATAACTATAAACTAGCTGTAAGTTTTAGTGTCAGGTTACAATAGATTCATTTTATTCTTACTCATCCTGTCAGTATAATCAGTAGTCAAGAACAAAGCTGTCATAAATAACGAAATATAACGCTCTAACATCAGAAACATCTGAGACATATACATCCTGCAAGACTTGATTGGTGTTTCACTGGATCCAGCACAAACCATCATTGACATGCTGAGCTATGCGCTGGTAAATAAGCTGGTTCCCGCAACAATGCTTTTTGGGCGTTGTGAAAATTATAGGTTTACGATTGCGATAAGCCTATTCGATATCTGCAAATTGAACCAGGTTCTGTTGTCTGTTCCCTAACATGCACGTACATGTACATGTAAGTGTCAATGGAGTGTGACAACCAGCTGACCATGAAGCAGCTAAAAACTCCAACATTGCACTTACACCAATGCTAAGATAAGTTAATGTTATTTCAGATTAGCCATTATTTTTGTCATACAACAAGTATTGTTTTGTAACTCTTTGGGACATTTGAGTACCAAAGGTCATGAATGTCTCATCATTCCTTGTTCTGTTGGTCATTTCATTATGCATGATGTCATTCTGGTATAGGGTAGATTTTTAACCTCGCTTTCGTTTCCATTGTCTTTTGATGTTCACCATTGTTTCATTTCCGGTCGTCTGCGATTGACGTATTCTGTGCTACTTATGATGGCGCTACAGAAGTCAATAGATTCTTTGACCATTTAAGATAAGATCAAATTACGATGCTATCTTCAAAGAACACTGCAAGAACGCGAATATAATAATTCTGGATTAATTTAACCAGATTTTTGTAATGAAAATCTTCAGCTGTCTACGAATTTAAAGCCGAATAAATATTAGACTAAATAACTAACATACCTGAATGACTGATGTATCTGTATCAACTATGAGACTCAGATCGAGTTTCAGAGTTTTGCATTTGCCCTCTGAAATTTGTTAAACAAATCAACAACATAAATTTAGATGGGTCTGAACTTCCTGTTGACTCTTGATTAGAAAACCTTAGCTAAATAAAATATACAGAATATCTAATAATGACTGAAAATCGTCTGCATCACCTTTCAAAGTAAGCCTGCTTTAAAAGTAGGCTACTTAGATAAACGCTGTGCGTAGGCCTATATATTAATTATTATATCCATTGATGCCAAATAGACATTTTCCCTGCAGCCGACATCACAGAGAATTTGCCTGGCAAATATTATGTCATCAACTATGATTTGCTGTCGACACATAGTTCACTCCTGATTTGATATTACGCTAATTTCCCATTATTTGCGCCTCATATAATTACAGATCATCATCTTTTACTGGCGTTTGGTTCAAGGTTTCTTGTATTCAGAGCCTCATAGGAATCAAAATAATGCAGCAGGTCGTATGAAATAGGCCTTCGTGACTGCTGTATAAAACCAACGCAGGTGGCTAGACCATTATATCCATCATACCAAAAGTTAGTTGCTAACATAATAATGATTTGAGTTATGAAGAAGCAACAAGAAAGCCTACAGTTGATTCTTTGATTGATTGATTGATTGATTGATTGATTGATTGATTGATTGATACCTCTGTTCAGATGTTTAGTGACTTGAGCGGAGAGAAAGTCAACGGCCGGATAGAGAAGACCGGTCATTGGTTGAATTGTTACCATAGCAACATCATCGTCCTCTATTCCAAACTGACAGAACCAAAAACAAACCGTCAATTTTTTGTTAAGAATCAAAACCGAGACATCGTTTTGTAAGCATACTAACCCGCAATATTTCATATTCAAATGACCCAGCAAACGAAAATGAAATGACTCACCTGAGTTTTCATTATCTGCTAAATGTATTTTCTTCACATTGAGAAATGTTCCAGGTCACAGAACAACCTACACAATGTCTTTGCGAACAGGGTTGTGGAATAGGAGCAGCGGAGCGGCCCTCTATACGAATGCATGTGTTCATTCATTCATTCATTCATTCATTCTATGGATACAAAAAAGCGCCTCTTCAAGAAACTACTTATAGGGGCGCTCTCAGTCCAACCATGAAGGGTAATTTTTTTAAACATTGAACCCGTCTATCACACACATGAACAATATGCCGCAGAATTTTTCCATTGACTTGCCAGCTTATATAGGCCTACGTCGTTGCCAGACTACTCTCGTTGCCAGCATAGATATATTTAGCGTAAACAACTTGCCCATGGTTGCTAACCACAGCATAGGCCATTTGATATAGATATTAACGTTTTGCTGGATGGTTCATTAGGCCTATTTCTAAACTTATTCCATAATAATTTGAAAAGAAGAAGACGTTCTGTTTACTTTGAGTTTTGGTCGCATCGTCGTGTAGAGCATCATCAAAATAGACAGACCACCTCCTACGAAGACTCCATACTGTCAAGTATAAAAAAAACATCAAAGCATTTAAGACTCAACGACGTTAAAACCAATTTATTGAAGTTGTCTAGAACAGAGGTTCTCAACCTTTTTCCGTGCGCGACACACCTAAACTTGCAACCAAATTTCGCGACACACCATGCAATCGCCATTATGTCAATATCTTTAAAATTACAAAAGGCCTACGCTAAAGTTAAAAAGCTTATCTATTTTAAATTGGTAAAATTTATAGTGAGTGAGAATGCTGACACTGAATACGTTTTAGTTTCTAATGATTATAAATCCTAAATTCCACCGATCTTAATTAATCTACGTTTCTGCGTCGTTTTATGACTCTACGAGTCTACATTAACTGTTTGGCCTAATAATTAATGGGATTTCTGCTCCTGGATTTTCCCGATACACCAATTCTTCGCGACACACCAACGACACACCATTGTTACGCCGCTTACGCGACACACCGCCGGTCTATTCGCGACACACTAGTGTGTCGCGACACACCGGTTGAGAACCTCTGGTCTAGAACATGCACAGATGATCTGCCTTTCTATACCTATCATCTATGGTCACACATTGTAACTATATAATTATGTCTAAAGTCGCTCCTATCTTCGAGCAGCATCTACTGGAAAGTATGCTGTCCCTGGTATGCCTACACGTCTTGTATAGGCGCTCATTCACGGTTGCAGTTCCTCCTGCAACTTTCTACCTCCTCATGTTCTCAACTCTATCAGCAAGACTGTCTTTCGCACTACACTGAAAACCTACTTCTTCCAGTCAATTTAAGACTTCTGCTGATGGCTGCCCGGCTTCAAAGTGCACTTCTGAACTTTGTAACGAAGACATGGTCAAACCACAGTTGCGTTGTATTGTATTACAAATTGTTGTTTTAGAAAATGCTTTCAAGTGACTGACCTCAATGCCCGCAGTGAGAGAAATGACGAATGTTACGATCCATGGAATGAGATCAAGTCCTAAAACCCAAGCAAGCGCATCTTGAAATTTAGGACCTTCTAATATTTATAAGCCTATAATGGCTTACTCTTGACTAGTACAATCGTTTACTGCTAATAACGGAATTAAATCCACCATTCTATATTTCTTTAATCATGATTTAAAATTTAAATCATGACATTGCGATTGGCCTTTGATTAGAGATTAACAGCATCTAAACTGTTTGAGAAGTTTGAACGGACAGCTTAAAATGTTCAATATTCTTTGCTCATGATAAGTTTGCGTGAGCTGCGTATGATCTGTTAGAAGTCTAAGCAACATACTAAGACACATAATCTCATTAAGACTCCTTGAATCTCAGAACTTGCATTTTAAAGTTCCTGCGGCCTATTCTTAATTCATCTGCTACTACTATGACAATATAACTTTAGTCTACCATAAATTTATGAATGTTATTTCTTCAGCAATGCGATAATAATTAGGCTATAGTTGGCCAACTAGAGAGATGGTTGAGATAGGAGGGGAGAGAAGGAAGGGGAGAGGGAGACAGAGAGACAGAGAGACAGACTAACTCTTTGTGCTCCATATGACTCCGAATTTGTGGAAGCTGATGACGTCGATGGCTCCCATCATGATGGTGGCAGCCATGGCGCACGTTGGGATGTACGATAGGATGGGCATGGCTACGGTCAGAGCGATCAGGACAATGGCACCTTCAGAAACAACCACATTCAGTATTTAATAAGCTGCAACCATGACGTCATGCAATGCATGAGTATGCACGGACGTGCATGTATGTACAATTGTACAGGTAGGTATGTGTGCACGTACAAATGTACATGCCAGGGGTGTAACGAGGTTTAGAAAAGTGGGGGGGCCTAAATAGGACGTAGTGGATTTATTTGGCGCGAAGCGCCAAAAAAATTTTTAAAGGGCCCCCCCAGTTTTTCACAAGGCCCCCCCAAGTGGGGGGGCCCTGGGGAGCCTTAGTAACAAATGGGGCAGCTTCAAAAGTCCCAAATTAATCCTCTAATTAGAGTATAAATGGGTGAAATTGGGTGAAAATAGAGTGGAGACGTGTCAGACGGGATATGAAAATACAACAGAGAAAAAAGACGGAAATATCGTAGAGTTATAGGATTATCGTAGGATCATTGAGTCTATTAGAGTTTAAGTACTATTACTAATGCAGCCGACTTCTGTACGGCAAGTCTTGACTCTTAAAATTTGATGTGAAATTGTGAATTATTTGATGTACACATTTGAAACAAAAAATGGGAATATCTCAATTTGGACATATCCCTAGATTAGTGGAATGGCAAGCGACCGTAGCGACGATATAGGCATCTAAACATTCTGAAGACTTGTAGTCTACAATGTCCATTTGTAGTCTAGCTTTGGACCTTTGTTTACATGTTATTGCAATTTTGCAAACGTTGCACGTCGATGTTCGTTTCGCATAATAAATTCGTTCATGACTTTGTTGATGTCGATGTTTTCAAGTTTGTCACAGTGAACAGCTGCAATCATTGTATGATTGAGTCTTTCCTGAGTCACTGTGGACCGCATGTAGTTCTTGATTCGACGCAACTGGCTAAACGCTGTTTAATGAATCTATTTCACCCTTGCCCAAAGCTTCAGTGAAATGGAAAGAATGCAGTACGTGTAAAGGTTGATGTCATGCAGAATGTGCAGACGAAGTGACATCCAAAGAATTCGTATGTGACTTTTGTCGCTAGTCTGTGATTTAAGTAGCTTGTAACACCTGTAGGCTGTAGACCAGTGCTGTCCAACCTTTGTGACCCCATGGGCCGCAGTTGCAATATTCTTGAAGCCGAGGGCCGCAACAATAAGCTCCAAAGCAACGGCAAAAATTTACTGATAATTTTAAACTGTTTTAAGGAATTATTGTTGGCTAATAAATGTATAAATTAACAATGCTTAATACCTTGAATGCTTGATTAGGGTATAGATCAGCACCAAAATTATTAGATGCGCTCAGCTGGATTTTAAGTTTGTCGCCCAGCCTGGCAGCCACGGTCTGGCAAACTCAGCTCTTCATTTCGTCTCCTAGTTACAGTTTGTTTGGTTCACATTCATTATCCACCCTGTGGCTGAGCCGAAACCATAGTCAATTTGGTCTGAGGAACAGTCAATAGTCATCGGCTGAGAATGAACCAAAGACATCGCCAATCGCCATTCATCGGTTCTGTCCATTCCCTTCAGCCCTCAAGACTCCAATTGGACAATATCTCGAAAGGAACCGTTACAGCTAGCCTACTTACAGACGGACGTGCTGAAACCCTGTTACGTAGGCTACACATCTCAGAAGCGGACTAGAAGTGAACGGTTTGGACGATATAGCGCGCGCGCGAGGAGTAGCTGACTAGAGGGATAAAAATGCTCAAAACAAGAAGTCTTTTGATAGTCGTTTGACAGAATACGGCAGAGATAGAAAGAAGAATGTTGTCTGAATTGGCTTTTCCGGTGGCTTTTCTAACCCTAGAAACATTACAATTTCAATTAAAAATAACTTTGATTCTACTAGACTTTGTCCTTCATTTTATTTTATACACAGTGGAAGAATTTTGTATGCTCTGGCGGGCCATTTGAAATCGCTCCGCGGGCCGCATGCGGCCCGCGGGCCGCACGTTGGACAGCACTGCTGTAGACTATTGAAAAAACTGCAATTGTCTGAATTTCTAAGGTGATCCTTTGCCTTTACTCTTGTCGTCGTTTTTTTTTACAAGAGATCGAAACTGATCAATAAAGAGATCGATCAACAAGACAAGATTTCAGAGACACTCCAATTAAAAGGCTGTAATGAAATAATGGAAGTAAACTATATTCGACCTCAACAGCTATTTCCAACTGTCGCTTTGCTCTTTACTGTGGCTTAGCTCTTTTTTGGAAAGATTTTAAGGACCACTTTTCCTCTCTTTTCTCAAAAAAGTGGGAGGGCCCTCTCATAAAAAAGTGGGGGGTCCGTTCTCATATTAGGCCCCCCCTGATAAAAAAGTGGGGGGGCCAGGCCCCCCCAGGCCCCCCCACTCGTTACACCCCTGGTACATGCATGTGTGTATGTGCAAGTTGCAAGTGTACATGTTTGTGTGTATGCCTTTTAAGTAAGACACTTTAGACCTACTGACTTGTATCTGCATGAATTATAAAGTCTCAGCCTCAGGTCTTTGTCATTTTCATGGCTTTCCTCGTCAGATAGGCTACTCTATACAAAGTATACATGTATAAATTGTATAATTACTGGCTTAGAATTGGACCTATTTCCTTCCTCCCAGTCTATGACCTATATCCTATCTAAGGTGCATGTGTATGTGTATGCGTGTGTGTGCGATAGATAGACAGAAGACAGACAGTCAGACACGCATACACACATACACACAGACAGACAGATAGCCAGACAAACAGAGACAAAGAGAGACAGCAGCTCATTTTCTAAATGCCACCTTTCATTGTCAGTAATCGCCTCCGTAGATAGATTAAACAGTAAACACTGATCTGTAACAGCCTCGGTCTAGCTTAATAGACTGTTTTCTTTCCGCTTTATCTCCTCGAGACAATGAATTCAGAAAAAAGTCGATTCTCGTCCGGAGACTTCGACTTTATAATTTCCTTGACTGTCAACGCTTCACTCTAGCGCTGTCTTTGAGGCAGCTGTCCATGTCAGGCGACGATTGTAGTGATGATACGGTGAGAGTGTGTGTGAAAGGAGATAGGAGGAGAGAGAGAGAGAGAGAGAGAGAGAGAGCGAGAGAGAGAGAGAGAGAGAGAGAGAGAGAGAGAGAGAGAGAAGGAAGGAAGGGGAAGAGGTAGAGGGAGAATGATGATTATGTCTTCACTGTCTTCAGTGGCAAAGCCGAATGAAAAATGTAATGAGTATATATCAAGCGAGTATGATGTTGGTCTCACCTGCCAATATTCCACTCGCTGGAGTCTTAACACCGGCGTTGAAATTAATACCAGACCTAAAAGCAAGCAATTACTATTTGTTTTGATTAGCATCTCATGTAACTTCCGAGTAGGCCTAGGTCAACTACACGATGGCAACCGTGTCAATAATTATAGGCGGCTAATTATTTTAAGCTATGCTAAGAAACGCTATGAGCGTCCATAAAAGACAACGATTATGACGTGTTATTAATTAGAAAAGGACACATCAATCAATCAGTTAATGCACACTTGATATAGCGCCCTCTTAGATAACTACTCAGAGCGCTTCCGACTTCAGACATGACTAAAAAAGGTGGTTTAGAGATGAGTCAAAGGTCAAGGGAGTTGTCTCTGGGAGCGACAGTGGTCGTTCCAGCTGGTCGGATCCACGACAGAGTAAGCCCGAGATTTCATGGCTGCAGAAGTGCATGCAAATGGAATAAGGAAGAAGTCGCCAAGGATCGCAGAGATCATCGATTTTTATTGCAGGTCGAAGTAGGGGGCAGCAGAGCAACGGTCAGTATGTCCGAGAACAAAGGTGAGACGTTGGGATATTGGTCTGAAGTATTTATAGAGCGAAGTTTGAGATAAGAAAAAGAGTTGTAAAGTCTCGACCATTGAACGAAGGTCGGTCGGTGTGATTTGCCGAAGACACATGCGCTCTCGAGGACGTTGGCCTTTAATTGAGAGAGGTCGATTAAAAAAATGCTGCATTTGTTTCATGTTTAAGGACACAATGTCTCATTAAAGATTGGATGGCCATTAAAACCAGATTATATTATTGGCGGCTGATATTATGTAGGGCCTACATGAGAGAAGTTCATTTTTATTATCAAGTGTGACGTGTCATATTTATATTGTGATTCATACTAATCACTAATATCATAATAATTAACCTTAAGAACCAATATCCCGAACATTCAAACAATTTTATGCCATGCACTCAATAGTTACATGTAGGTCATTATTTTACCATTCCTCAACGACTTTATAATTATTGCCTGCTCTATACAGCCTACGCAGGGTAGAAGCTTCTAATTAAGCTCATCAAGCTGACGAATGGCAATAACAGAGGACAAAAGGCTGTAAAAATACAAGTAAAGAAGGATATAAACATTTTATTGACAAAATCATCCTTTTTAATCGTGTGGTTGCAGTCAGATTGATTGACACCATGGTAAATCTGCTCTCACGTGTGATATTATTTTATAGAAATATAGGTCAATAGATTGCACGCATAACGTGGTAATATATAGTTGCGTAGGCTATTACGTAAGCTCAAGACAGACGACCTTCTGCGAAAGTGTCTACCTTAAGAAAGCGCCGGTGACCGGATGTCCAGAGACGAAGGAGCAGAGTATGTTGCTCACACCTGAAACAGAATACGCAAAAACTAAGAAAAGGTTTTAAAATTGAGCTCATTTAAAAGCAGATCTCAAACTTCGCTCTCTCTCTATATATACATATATAATTATATATACATATAGCCTATATATGCATATATGTGTATATATATATATGTATATATATATGTATAATATATATGTATATAGGCTATATAAAATTATAAGTACATCTACTTACCCACTGCAATGAGTTCCTGGTTGTAGTCAATTTTGTAGTTGCCTTTCTTTCCTGAAATGCAAAGCAGCTATAATAATTCACTAAGAACTAAACTTATGCCCCAGTTAATCTAGGCCTAATTCTGACCATTCACAGATAAACTCTGGTTAATGAAAAAAGGTTCCAGTGCTCGCGTATGGATATGCCTGCAGAAATCAAAACAATTTGACCAATTCATTTTGAAAAAAATGCAATAATTGTGATTGGATGCTGTATCGGAAATGTGGCATAATTTTATTGTGAGAAATTAAAGGGCGTATGTAGGCTAACTATGTTTGAATATCGTAATTTAAGCTCTTATAAGATCAGAATATAGACCTGCATAAACGGATTTAAAACGCATAATCTAAGTCGGTAACTAAAGATTATAATAAACACATTTAAAATCGGAATTTAAACTTGTATATATATATATAGGACCTAAGCCTCTTTGAAAAGCAGAATTTAAGATGTTACAAACGTCGTATCAAAGCAGAATTTAAAGTTGTATTAATTATTTGAGTGAAAGTTTCTTACCAAATCCTTTTCCAATCGAAATACATTCAAAGATGGCAACAAGTGGAACAAAAAAGAATCCTTCACCAATATCCTAAAAAAGTGGCAAATACCGTAATTTGAAAACTTGCTGCTAATGGAAACGTCCGTATAATCACCATCAGAAGCTTTTGACATTATTCCGAGTGGAGCTATCCATATGAAGCATTAGAGCACTTCAATCGTTCGGTCACTGTGCTCTTGGGAAAATCTAGCATCAATGGAATTAGCTCAGAGATTACCTCTGATGAGTTCATCCTGAGGCGGCGCCATACAATTATCTTATTATAAATGAAATTGCAGGAATAAAGACAGCTAAGGGTCATAAGAGATATATCAGACAAAACGGAGAAGCTATTTAAAATTAAATGCAATGAGGTGCGAAAAGCGGCAAGCTATAGGCTATTTGATATATTTGATATATTTGAAATTGCAAAAATAGTCGAGAATTGAAGGTACCAATGCAAATAGGCCTATAAAATGTACTCGGATTTTACTGAGCGTCCGTAAAAATTATGACCTCGACCCTGTCCATTTTTCAATGAATTGATTGGGTGAGATCCCTCACCACTACTATCTGTTTGGGGGCCGTCCATAAAGTATGTCACGCTCCAGGGGGGAGGGGTGTAAGAAAGTGTCACAGTTTGTGACAGGGGTAGGTGGGCAGGCCATGTGTGACGTCACACATTTATTTATTTTTAAATTTTATTTCTAATTCTTTTATATTTTTTTAGTAGAATTTAATAGCTTTGAAAATAATTTCCCAAAATTTTGTGAAGCATTTTAATTAGTTTTATGTAAAAATAGCATGAAATGCGTATCTCTGAATGTGTTGTTTACGATTCCTCTTGCTAGGAGCACTAGTAATGCTGTTGCGAAGCCTTGTTTTAGGCCCTTTGTAATAACCTTGCGGTGTTAATTTTTTTTAATTCCAAAGTGTGACGTACTTTAGGGGGGGTCCGAGATTTGTGACAGTTTGTGACAGGAGGGAGGGGGTCAAAAATGGTCAAAAATAGCGTGACGTGCTTTATGGACGACCTCTTGTGTGGACGCCTCACCATTTATACCCCCGTGTACGGAATGTTCTATCCCGCTATTTAAATATTTGCCACCTTCGGGAAGCGAACCCTGACCAGTAGGACTGTAAGACTTAGTATCTTTTGTTGCTTACCGAAGCTATTTGCCAAAACGGAATAGTTTCCGTCGTGTTGGGTAAGGTGTTGTAAACGTTAGTGCCGTCTGGTAGGATGACGGTGTAGTTAGTGCCGCTGTATAAGGTCATGGTAAGGTTGGGTGGTCTGAAGTCTGGAATTCCCTGAGGAAGTGGTCCGGTCCAAGAGATGGTGATGCTACGCTGGAGTAGAGCGTAGACGACTCCAGACGCAAACGTCACGACGATGATATTTCGCTCTGAAACGGAATCAATCAACACAAATGTGTTCTGCACAGAAATCGACTTTAATTTCGTTCTATAATAACGTAGTAATTAATTGACATTACTAATTTGCGATTCCCATAGCTCCGGCGTCAAGTGTACAAAGTTATGAAACAATGGTGCACCAGACTAAAGCTGCAATCAGGTCCGCCAAAAAAGTAGTCATTGTGAATAAGAATTGAAAGGAGAATATGTGGGGAAAGTTGTAACGAAAATGACGCTAAAGGAACTTCAAAATTCTTGTCCTTGTCCCAATGTCCCTCATATAGATTAACAGCTTGCAAAAGTTTGTACTATACGAGGTTCTAAGGGAGGATACTGTTCACAATTGAGTCAAATTCGCTATTATGGGGGTACGGCTCTTACGATCACGAGCCTACTCAGGACCATGATTATGATCCTAGTTTTTGGCCAATTAAAACAATTAACCCGGTCAAAACATGGCTAATTGAATACAGCAATCTGTACTAGAAAACAAGACAAATCATTGTCAGCGCTCGTGAATAAGCTGGCGCAAGCGCTTGGCTTTCGATTGGCGCTCTAGAGGTATGGAGATTGCGATTACGATTACGATTACGAGCCTACTCAGTACCTGCACCGAGTATCCAGTAAATCCTCTTGACAATCTTCAAATGCCACGGAAGGGTTCGGTATTTCCGTTTCCACTTCATCGCTTTTAGTTTCTAAAAGATGACAGAAGAATTCCAGCGACTTCATAAAAATAATTAATATAATTATTTTGTTGATGAAATTAGAAATTGCGGTGCATTGATATCAATGCAGATGAGGTGTTATCACGATTCATTATTGTTTTGAAGTATACAGTGATTTCGGCCGTGTTGCCTAGGATACGCAGCACTTTGGGCGAACGCTAGAAGCATTGCATTTACAGGTGTAGACGGACATACAGGTGGCAATAGCACGCGTTTAGTCAAATTAATAGTAATGGCAGGTATTTTTTCAGTCATATATATATATATATACTCACATGCGTGCGTATACGTATATACATGTAGAAATATCTGCCTGCTTAATACATTGCATACATTGCATAGGCCTACGTGCAATGTCATGCATGCATACATGCCTACACGCATACAATTATACATACATACATACATACATACATACATACATACATACATACATACATACATACATACATACATACATACATACATACATACATACATACATACATACATACATACATACATACATACATACATACATACATACATACATACATGTACAATTTTGTACATGCATGTACATACATAAATTTTTTTTATTTAGTTGCTAGTTTGAAGTTTAAACTCATCGTAGCTTGTTCTCTGTAATAATTATTATATTTGAAATGCATTAAGTCATAAACTTTGCATGCAACTACCTAGGCTATCGGCCCCTCTCGATGTATTTTGGAAAATGCGAAATAAATATTTTACTGAGAGATAGAGCGCTATTATCATGAATTGCTGTCCCCCAGGCGCAAAAAATTCTAGCTGTGCCTCTTGATCATGGTTGATTCTCTGTGATGCACCAACAAATTATATTCGTACTCCTGTCAATTTTCTATTGTACTTTGTCACTAAACTACTGTTCATTGTTGTTCATTGTTGTCCACAGCTGGACGTCTGCTTCTGATCATCGAATTTTCCATCTGCTTTTTTTCTCCAATGGCTTTGACCAAGATGACGTCATATGAAGCGACCAGCGTTTGATGTTCGACGCTCTATGACGTCATCGACACCACAGAAATAATCGACTCTTTTATTTGCTCAGGTATAACAGCAACAACAGGTGCTCACCTTGAATGTGTACAGCATCAGAATGCACAATCCGCCAAGTAGCAAGTCTGCGATGCTGAAATACCGGTAACACACAAAGCATTGCATTGTTCGCACGTGTGTTCATCGTTTTCGCAGAGCGTTGTCTAATTATAATGGCTAAGCAAGACATGACAAACAAAAATATTGCTGCACATATAAAATATATTATTTTTATACTCTAGAGAGGGCGTCGTGATGATCCCGATGCTTTGAACTTCAATTGACAAATACTATATTCCAATAAGAAACCCTGTTATGCCTGATTATGTGTTGTTTAAAAGACCTGTTCTTAACCGTCTCTGCAGACAACAGACGATAGAGGTGACTAATAAAATAATATCATATAATATTATCTTCTGCAAAGCATTCATATGGTTATCTGTGTGGCCAATGCTTTTCAGACGGATCGAAAAAGTCCATTTCAGCCACTAGAAATAATTTATAGCCAATTTAAAAATACTAAAAAATATTTTGTTTGGTTTACTTTAATTACATCCAAGTGTTCTCAGTATTAATTGACATCGATGTGTACTTGTGTAGGCTGTAAATAAAATATTATCAGACATCGATAAGCCTTCATCATAATCCAGATTTCACTCGCCATCGAATAGGTTTATGTTTTGTTCAAGAGCTTACTTTTAGGCCTGTAGAAAAACGCCGTGCGTTGCAATAACACATATTAACCAATAATAACAAAGTCTCTGCTCTGGTGTCGACCGTTTCACATCGGTGACACTATTCGACCATCTTCCTCCGTCTGCTAACAATGCCTTCTGTCGATCCAGCGCCTGAGTGATGCCGCGCAGATATTATGTCTAGTCTCTATACCATCCGAGATGAACTGCAGCCGCCGTCATCTGCCATCGCTCCTCTTCTTTGACATTAATTTACAGGAAACATGGTTGCAGCAGCTTCAAATTGTGTGGCGTACCAACCATCAGCTTTCGATGAGAACATGTTGCCTGGGTGCTCCGTGTTTGCGGGATCTTGTCTTTGGCGACTTTTTCCAATATATCTGTTATTCGAGCTGTGTCTGTTTTCGACTGAACATTTGATCATAATATAATAGCCTATCTTGAAGTGCGCTTTATACATTTTGCAATAAATAAATATAACACATTTTGCTTAATTTTAGACATCACAGAGTAACGGTATATAGTCATAGGGGCCTAACATCGTTTAACACCGAAACCGCACATACCAGAAAGCATGTGTCAATAGCACACATCCATACATTAACTGACAAGTATCAAGTTTGCACATTGTGTGGCGAATGCCTTCATGCAGTGAACGTACATTGTTTCTGGAAGTCTTTTCAATGACCAGTACAACTGCGGTAGAAATTCTCTCGGAACACCAGGAAGTCCCCACCATTTCTACACATCAAACATCAGAACAGGTTAGAAATGATCTGTGGATATGACAGCAGAGAGTTTTAACCATGATAACATTTCTTATGAAGTTGTTAGGGTGACATGTAGTCCCTGTAAGCTATCACTTAAACGTCTATACCTGGTACATAAAAAGATAACAATGTGTTTTGCTGAAGTTCGAACTATAGGCTTACTCGGTGCACCAAGGGTTATTCAATGCAGTTTCACCATTAAACAGCATTGAGATACCTACTAAATCACAGGGAAACTAGCAATTATTCATCCTGTGTCCGAGGTCCCATGACATAGTGTGCCTGCTAACAGCTGGCCTATATCTCTGGTGTTGTCCCCGTAACATCCAGACTAGTGGGAAAAGAACGTGTTCGCCAACAGACTAAGCCTACTAATAACCACGATTAGAAACCTGACTTCATCATTGGATAGACTGCTGAGGGACCAGTAGGCTATGCATTTGGTTCCTGCAGGGCGAATTAATAATAATAATTGTGGTTTTCACTGATCAGTAAAACTGTTGGTCCAACCACACAGAATGACAACGAAGGGAAACAACGTTATATTGAAATTGAACGACGGAATGTTAAAGTCTTGCCATCAGGCTATGAATGAGTAGGCTGGAAAGTATGCGCAGTTATTATTTACCTTCAAACGACTCATAAAAATCGTGATTCCTGCTGCAGCTCGAAAAGCCTTTAATACTGGAAATGAGATGAAGTTGAATAGGAAACCTTAAAAAGAATACAAGAATAGTTACTTAGCCATTCAAATCAATTATCGACTATAGAATATATTTTGTATACAGGGTGGTCCAGCATAAATGAACCAACTTTGCACGCATATAACTTCGCCAATTTTTTGAATTTATTTTTACTTTATGCGTCAAATTAGAGATATTTAACTCTAGTATTAGCCTAGAAAAAGTCGAACTGCCACTAGTTTAGGTTATTATTATATGCTCGAAACAACGCTAGCTACCATATTTTGTTGTCATTGTGGATGTAATATGGCGCCGTTTTCCACGGGATATTCAAACTTCGTTTTTTGCTAAGACGTGCATAGACACGGTTATTTTGGGTGTTTTTAGGAGTCTATACCATGAATATCCTCTCTTCGCTAAACAATGTTCTTTCAGTTTTATCAACAGCCGTGCCCGCCTCCACGCGCTGCTTCAGACGCAAAAAAACGGCTGGCAGCTCAACACCCCTTTCTTTGCGTCAGTTTTGGATTGCTGTTGGACATCACGTCGACGAATAACTTTAGATAATTATTTAGAATACGTTATACGGTGCTTCTAGGACTACCTGTTTCGTGCTGAAAGACCCGGGGAGATTTTCTTATAGGGCCTACCCAGGTCATTGTCTTGGTTGTAAATTTACTCGGACACAAGAGCAATGTTAGCGGATGTGCGCGCCGTGCGCACCGATTCCCTTGGTTTATTAGTAGAAAGTCCTACTCTATCAATTTTCTGTAGCAGATAATACTAGGTATTGTTTATTCCACCCTCTGTTAGATAATATAATTCGTTAATCATTTCAAACTAATTAAATCCCTTATCAATTCGCAAAATTAAGATCAAAGCGCGATCATCGTCTGTCAACGGCGCCTGCAGATTGCGTCACAAATGACAGCAAAATATGGTAGCTAGCGCTGTTTCGAGCATATAGCTAAAACCTAAACTAGTTTCAGTTAAATTTTTAAGAGGAAATACTAGAGTGAATTATCTTTACTTTGACACAAAAATTATAAATAAATTCCTAAAATTGGCGGAGTTAAATGCATGCAAAGTTGGTTCATTTATGCTGGACCACCCTGTATATACATGTATAATAGCTAGCCGGTCATGTATCACTGATTAGCTTCCCGCTAATTACTACTCATCTGATAAAATTATATGTCTGCGTGTTATCTTGAAGTTAAAGAGCCGAAGGGCAGCAAATAGCATAGACTAATCGCAAATACCGGTAGCATAAATGGCATACAGTCTAGCAGTAAGCTTAACACGTATCCATGGCACCAAGGGCGGAACGTGGTTAGCAAGGGAGGCTCGAGATGAGTGACGTAAAGATTTTTCGAAACGAAATCACCCACACCAAGTCTTGATCACGTGTTTTCGAGCAATGTAAATTGCGCCTCGCTGTCTTCAATAGAATATTCCATCTCATTTAACAGGAGAGTAAGGATTCGAGTCTCATCTGAGAAGGCTACTCTAAAGTCCTTCCTGTAGGCTATACACGCAATTGACCCACGCCACCAGTGCTCTGTTACGTATAATCATTTGTACACTTCTTCTGAAGTTCAGATAGGGTGCACTATCATATGGAGTTGACTTGTATTGTAACGAAGGTTAGTTCCAACAAGCATTAATATTGCATAGGCTTTTTTTGTTGCAATCTTTATACCCTATACCTAGGTGCACTTTCACCTCAGTGCACTTTCTCTCGTCACCTAAAGTCGTAATACTTGTTTTCACGGGCGTAACCTTTTGCTAGATAGACTTAAGTGTTGGTGACACACCACTCACCTCTCCCATTCTCTCCCCACTTCTTCCCATAACCCTTCCCTAACTACAAATTTAGTATGCAGTGTCTGCCACTTTAGCTCACCCGAAAAGTGCAAAAGTGCATGTTTATGTTTTTCAGCATTTTCATTGCGATGGTAAGAATGATAACAGCCAAATGAAAACAGGCAAATGCTTTCTTGTTAATAAAAAAATCGCAGTCATGTTATGTCATGTCATATCGCATTCGTCGCTTCAAGAATGGACCATAGCTGTAAGATTAGTCTATAGAGTCTAGGCCTTCAGACAACCGTCGCGAATCGACGATGGATAAACATAATTTATGACTTGACAAAAAATATATTTTGACATGAAAGCATTTACGAAAGCATATATTCGTCACCATATATACATAATATTATGTATACATATGTATATTATACATATTATGGTGACTGTTCGTCTGCTCACAACCGTCGCAGTAGAATGTGTAATTATTATGCAATGTGCATGTATGAGTGCACCTATGCATTTCAGCTAATAAGTATGGATTCATAAAAATAAACTTGCTTTGATGAGTCAACGCTTTGAGAGCGTTATATAAATGTTGTTACATTACTTAACATACAAAAATGTTTTGTTACATTATACCTAACATAATTACTGTTGCATTTCAGCATACAGTCCAATGACGCGTGTCAGAGTTTGTATTCGCGGTTGTCGACTCATTTAGAACCCATTAGCTTTTAACCCTCAAATGACCAACTGGGGTCCTCGGGGACCCCAGCACTGTTTCGGCTCGTGCTACTTGTTTGCTAATCAATATTTTTTTAACGACGTTTTATGAATTTGTCATTTGGACATCGCTCATTATTTACATCTAATAAAATCCGGTTTAACTTTTGCGGTTATTTTTTAAATATAAAATATCTGGTGGGGTCCCGCGGGACCCCAGCCTTAGGACGATTTTTCCTATGGAACCGAACGCTATTTTATGAAAAGATATTATGACAGCGAGAATTTATCCAGTACGATTTAGTGCAAAGGAAGCAGTACAGACAATTCTGGAATATAGAGTGGCGTTGGAAAACGCTATAGCACAAATAACGACCTTGTCCAGGACACAATGTCGTGCATCCTGAAGTACCGGTAGGCTAGGCTACATGGGATTTTGCAACAAGGCAATTGAGCATAAAACACTTCATATGTCGCTGAAAGGCTGAACAACAACAAAGTTGCTGCTTTCTGTTACCTAAGAAAAATGTTTTCTGCTCAGTATCATTGCCAAGGAATTTCTTCCTGGTGAGCTTACAAGTCAGTGAGTGGATGAGCTTACTGTGGCAGGTGTAACTTCAGGCAGCACATAAAGTTCAAACCTGCAAACTATGGTATCAAAATATGGTGTGCTGCGATGCTGTCACTTCATAGCCATTGACATATACCCGGGCAGTGACAGAGGGAGCAGCGTGAGACAAGTCAAGAGTTGTGAAACAACTGGTAGCCTATCACCAGTCACCATGACGTCACAGTGGCAGAAACGTTGTACCAGATAAAAAATTTCGTAGGCCTATAGGGAATGAAGACCAGGCATGGGGCGTCAGGAAATGAGCTCTTTTTTTGGATGTCATGACCAACTTACTCTTGTATATATAGTTTATTCCTAAACCAGGCAGAGCTTTGCTGGTTATATTCACTCTGCAGCACGATGCCACAACTTATGCCTAGATGAACAACAAGCCAGAACTAACCCTCCATTATAATGGAACCAAAAGTGGTGTTGACAATTCCTATCATCTGGCTATTATAATGCGCACCACAAGAAGAAAGTCAACTGTTGGTCCATGACGATGTTCTTCAACATCATCGACATCACTGGAATTGCTTCTTACAATATGTGTCTCAGCAAAAATTCAGATTGGAAGATCTCACAGAGATCATGGCGTCGACGTACCTTCTTGATAGTAGGCCTAATTGGATATGCCATGGTAACACCTCACATGGCATAGCAAGCAGTGATTCTTACACACTAAGCACCAATCAGAGCTGCGATAAAGAACTATGGTCTAGAAATTCAATCCCGGCAGCAAAGGTCAACTTCGACGTGAAACTCCGATTTAGTGTTCGCGCAGTAGTCAGGAGCGCTTCTGAGTAGTTTCAATTGACGCTGAGTAGAGCACTAATCTGGCGGATTATATTATTAGATGGTAATAAATACCCCCAAATCGCTCAGTTTAGGGATCTGTTGCTCAGCGCTTCGACGTGAAACTCCGATTCAGTGTCCGCGCAGTAGTCGGGAGCGCTTCTGAGTAGTTTCAATCGACGCTGAGTAGAGCATTAATAATCTGGCCGATTATATTATTAGATGGTAATAAATACCCAAAGAAACATCGCTCAGTGTAGGGAGCTTTTGCTCAGCGCTTCGACGTAAAACTCCGATTCAGTGTCCACGCAGTAGTCGGAAGCGCTTCTGAGTAGTTACTATGATGGGCGCTATAACAAGTACACATCAAACAAACAATAAACTGCCATAACTTGAACTATAGCAACATAAAATGAAGCTTCAACAAGCGAATAAAGCACTGAACGTGTTATCGACAATTGGGGTCCCACGGGACCCCAGTTGGTCATATTAAGGAGTAAAATATGTTGGTCGCATGAAGGTTAAAATATTCGTATGCCTTAGGCCTAATAATG